>NLAW01001937.1:0-128513 GCA_002370915.1 Metschnikowia lochheadii | reverse complement strand
AATTACTTGGGAGCTGGCCTTGAAGAATCGGCCAAGCGTTCGACTAAAGTTGCCATCAGTTTTGGATTGTGCATCTCTATCTTCAACTTCTTGGCTATATTCTTATTTCAAGATCAAATTGCCAGGTTGTTTACAAATGATGAAGATGTGATTTCCATAATCCTCCATATTATGTGGCTTGTAGCCCTCATGCAAGTTTCAGACTCGATGAACGCTAATTCTGCTGGCTGTTTGAGAGGACAAGGCCAAACAAAAATCGGAGGAATCGTGAATTTGGTATCATACTATGTTGTCGGCATTCCTTTGTCAATTTACCTTTCTTTTTTTTCTCGATGGAAAGGTTCACTTTACGGATTATGGATAGGCACCACGGTAGCATTAACTATTATTGGCTGTGTTCAAAGCTATTATGCCCTCTTTGCTGACTTCAAGAAATTATGTGAGGATGCAAGATCACGCACGATGGAGCCGCACGTTCACCAAAATTTAACTTAAATAAATTTCTTGCACCAAAAATTTATTACACTACTAAAAGACATCTTGCATTGAAGCCTCCTTCAATTTTGGGTCTTCTACCCGTGCTATGCCTGATAAGAGCTCGTGTCTAATTTCGGGACCGATAGCATGATGGAATCTTTGCCTAACAGTCTCCAATAAAAAGTCTCTCTGATCATCTGTAATATCATTTTTGTACCTTTGGGCGAAAGCCAAGAATGACTTGTGCCAGACAACTGGTAAAGGAGGCATAGTGTCTTCCAGACTTTCATTCATATCTTCTTGTGCCGCTTTCCTAAACCTCATAAAATAGAAAACTAATTCATCTAAGGTTTGGTATGGCAAGGCATACTTTTTTTCAATCAATACCCTGATGAACACGATGGATGCAGGCGAAAAATCTCTTTGCAAGAGTTGTGCTAAGGCCACTGAAGAATGCAAAACAGGTACTGACACTTTAGAAAGAACTGAAGCAGCAATAGTTGCCTCTCGTACTGTACAGTGATCATCCACTAATGGGAACAAAAACCCTTTGAAAAATGCTCCCGGCTTGTACAAAGATTTCTTGATTGCACGATAAAGATGATAGTCTAAACTGTGGTTTTCGCTATCTTCGATACAAGTACGAAACTTTTGTAGTAAAACATTTTCAATGAATTTTTGTGCTTCGTTAGCTTGTAAATTGGAGACAAAAAGTTTCGTTGCTTCGTAAGTCGCATGTGGACTCCAACTCTCAGGATTTGTCACATATAACACGTCTTCCCAGTTTCTTAAAGTCGGCAAAACTTTAAAAAGCTTCGGAAGTTTTCCGTGACGGTATGAGGCCAAAATTTGGCCAATTTTTTCGTAGGCTGCAATGACTTTCGGCGGCAACGAAACTTGTTGGTGAGCTCCTGAGGTTGGGGGTTCAGTATTGAGATTTTTCTCTTTTTCTTGTATCTTAGAGAGAATTTTATCAACAAGATTGAGCGTATTACCAGTTGGGTTAAAGTATTTTTCGAAAAGCTCTTGGTCTCTCTCATCTACTTCGATATCCTCATTCTCGTGGAACTCTTGCTCGAAGTCAGAATACACATCGCTGACACCTCCTTCTTCCTCCTCCTCATCGGAAAGAATATTGGATGTCGGTCTTGAAGATAAGGTTGGTGAAACCTTGCTTTGATTGTTTTCTTGTTCAATTTCGTCTTGCTGTTCTTTTGCAAGCTGTAAGATCTTTCTGGATGTTGCCGCATCGAGGTAACCATCTTCTTCTATCTCGTCGGCAGGCCGCTTGGCTGCTCTAGGGACAGATCTCAAAGTACCTCCAGAAGTCTTGATATCCCTGTGCAATGGATTATGGCGCTGCTTTTCTCTCGTCTCGCTAGTGGTGATTTTACCCATTTTACCCAATGATGCTGTATTACAATTATTTACTCATCGCGACTGATCAAGTTTTTTCTGAAGTCATTGCATGCACGCTACAGAATATCATACGCAATTTTCAAGAACAAGGAAGAATGCAAAAGGTGTTCTCCGCACGTATCCTTTAATCTGCAATATCGATATCCATGTTTCATATCGAAGAAATGAATCACAGCAATTCCAAGCTCTTTGGGACTTTCAATAGTCGTAGAGGATGTCGATGTATTGACGGATAATCGAAGGAAGACTAATTCGTGATCAGTAGTAAATGTCCCAGCAAAAGTTTGGTCCCACACTGGATTGAATCCATTCCCCGCTACCACGTCTGAAGATGACAATTTCAAGACTTTCTCCCAGTCTGTCTCGGTCAGACCAATGATTTCCACAGTGACAAAAGGATTTGTTGGCTCAGAATTGGCAGATCTGGGTAGTTGTTGTGCACTTATGACAGAAATTGAGTATTTCACTTGTATCTTCTTCAGAATATTGACTTTTCTCATCGTCGACTTCATAATAGGTTTTCTCAAATTGAGTGGCTTCAAAGCGTATCCCCTGTTTTGCACAGTTTCAAAGAATGATTCGTTGATTTGCTGACCCAAGTCATAAGTCTGCCAATTCGTTGCAACCATCTGTACCCCATGTGCCCAATACCTCAGAGGTATGAAGTTTGATGACTTGAGCCTAATTTTGGATGGATAAACACGCATTAAAAACCTTCTGTTATGTTTGTCTAAAGACTCAGCCTTCGAGGTGTCTTTGAGCATTGAATTGGCAGACTTCTCACTCAAGGAGAAACAATGATTATATGTTTTGGATTCTGGTAACGAGAAGTTGCGAAACTTGATACCTTGACAGTAAATTGCTAGCTTGCTAAGAACTTCCAGCACTTCGCTTGTTGACTTTTTCCTGAGTTTGAGCGTGCTTTTGCGTGAGGGTAGTGGCACATCGTTGCTTTCGCTAAGAGATGTCCCTGTGGTTGAAGTGGAACTTCGGCCGACTTCGTCAATGCCGCCTGAAAAGGGACTCGTTTTTTTGATTTTAAGAAGAATTTTGTTTTTTAACAATTCAGGGCTGGGCAAATTTCTGCTAGTGTCCATGGGCATCAGCACTAAACTAGAACCAAAAGTCTCTTGAAGTAATGACGCTACTTTCAATTGGGCTCCTTCTGAGCAGTGAATCTCGAGGCTCAATATTAATGGATATTGCGAAACAAGAAAGGAGTACTTCTTGATAGTTCTTAGCACATTTGAGAGTGAAATTCCGTTCGAAAATGTTCTCCCGTGATTAACAATTGGCTCCGACTCAATGTCGTTTTCATTATTCCAAATATCGATTTCAAGACAACGACAGCCACGCTGTAAAGCCTTCACGTATCCTTCAATCGATGAGTCGCCCGCGACTTGCCTTCCCATGAGATACGTATTATGTGAAGAAAGAATGTAGTACTCGTTGAGTGGTCGAGAAAAGTAGTTGACCTCGAGGAATTTCTCCTTCGAGAGTGTGCAATACTTTGAGCAAAGAAAATTGCTCCAATTTTCCCGTGTCCAGTAGGTTAGGCCTGGGGTAATAAATTTTTTGAAGATTCTCTCCTCCAATTCTAGTCCATACGATTCTTTCTGAACCTCTTTCAAAAATTCACGAAACAAACTAAAACTCATGAGATTAGAATTCATAGTTAAAGTTTCCCAAATAGTCAGAATATCGCCCCGGAAAGTAAGTATTTTAACAAAAGTTTTAAACTCCAGAAAATTCATGCCATCTTGAGTGGGCAGCTTGGCATCACGAAAAATTTTCTCAAGACGATCATTGGACATACTTATATTAAGCCGCCTGCAATACTTTAAAATGTCTGATAATCTGAGTAATTCTTTCTGATTTTTATCCACATGTTCAGCCTTACCGCTTAAAAGACTTCTTCTCACTTGATCAAGATCTTTGAGGTCAACCAAAAAACTAGTCGAAATCTTGTCTTTGATACTTTTGAAGTTCTGAAGGACATAAAGAAGTTTTTTTAGGTCGTGATTGGTATCTGCTACCAAGTGTAAGCTCTTAAGTTTGCTTTTGTTCGGGTCGAAGTATGTTATTGATATCCATCGCCTTTCAAACTCCTTAGATAAGCCCAATTCTTCTCGATAGTGGCTCGCTCTCTCTCGTGAAGAGATAGCTCTTATGTCGTCAATGAAGAATTCACGAAGACTACTTCTGGTTACTTGCTTGTAGACGAGCTTGAAATTTGTGGAATCAACCCAGAAGATTATTCTCTTCTTCGATTTGTGTGAGATTTTGGAAAGATGCATGCCTGTAGTGCAAAATATTGAAGGTAGCTCAAATGAGTCGATATCATTTATTGCATCTTCATAAATAATTTCACTGTTATTCATAAAATTCACATCTGTCTCGGGTTGTGTACTAGACCCAAGGTGCTCCGTTTCACGGGAAGTAGAATTGTAGGTGACATCATGCTTAAAATTCAAGAGGGGTGAAACGTCAACTAATTCAGATGGACTCCTTGGGCTCTCGAATCCGTGAGAATGTTGCTTCCCATGTGAGCTTTCTTTCAGGTTGAAATTTTCCATAGCATGATTATTCTGTGATGGACCGAGAATGTTTTTAGGAATTAAGCTAAAGTTATATGCCAGTATTCATGCGCATTTTACACTGCCAATACTTCAAAACTACCGCATTTCTACATTATTGGGCTTAAAGACAGAATTCATAGCACCTCCTATACAATTTTAGATTTCATCATTTGTTTCCAAACGCACGTCTAGCTTTGCAATATTTTGTAAATAGCTCTTTACAGCATTCACATCATACTCCCCTCGGTGAAAAATACCTGCTCCTAAAGCAGCATCAACAGGAGGGTTCATTTTAAAGACCTCTTCAAAATGTTTCGGATTTCCAGCACCTGAACTGGCAATAACAGGAATTGAAACCGCGCCTTTCACTTGCTTCAACAATTCTACATTAAAGCCCTTGTTTGTACCGTCATTGTCTATTGAGTTCAATAGAATTTCTCCTGCACCAAGATCCTCGCATGCCTGGCAAAGCTCCAATGCACCTAATTCGTGTGTCTTTCTCCCACCCTGTGACGTCACTTGATAGTAGCAAAATTTTTCCCCCTGTGGCCCATAATCTTCTGCGTTAGAAATTTCTATCACAGCCATATTAGTCATTTCGGGGCTTTCGAGATATTTTCTCTTTGGGTCGACAGATATAACGACCGCTTGAACTCCAAAGCGTGCGGAGATAGTTTCTATAGCAGAGCATCCCAGCTTTGCTTTGCCATTCCTGTAGTACTCTTCCGCGATCAAAACAGCCTCGGAGCCGATACTAACTTTATCAGCTCCCGAAAGAAAGTACAAGTCGGCGACTTGAGCAGCGTTGAATGATTCTCCTGTCACTGGGTCAACTAAGTCCTTAATTCCTCCACCTACAGTTAATGGCACGAAGATATTCTGTGCTGCCTGCTTGAGAACCTCTAGCATCGGCAAGTCTTTTAAAGGAGAATTTCTGAAAGAAGTGATATTCAAAAAGGTGACTTCATCAGCACCCTCTTTATAGTACTTCGTGGCTAGCTCTACCGGCTTACCTAAATTTCTCACTGTGCTCTCACCACTCAAGGAAGACTCTCTAACATCGTATTGATCGCCTTTCGTAACAACTAAGTCACCAGCATCATTAGCTCTAACATCAAGGCAAGCGATTATACGGCGGGACAACCCAGTCTCGGTTACCTCAACGTCTGCCATTCTTTGTACGATATTGCTGTCGATCAGGGTAAATTCATCGTTTCCAAGAAAAGCTCTCATGACTTTGAGTCCCGCCTTTCCAGATTTTTCCGGGTGAAATTGGGTTGCAAAGAGGTTTTTGTAAGACACAGCTGCTAAGAATCTTTCAGAACCATATCTTGCAAATGAAAAATTCCAGCCTGCCATTTGTGCTTCTTGAATCTTTTGCTGCTTGATATCTGAATCAATAATTGCAGCATACGAATGCACAAAATAATATTTGTTAAACTTATTCATACCAAAATATGCCACGTTAAAATCAATCTCCTTATCACCGCACATAATGTTACAAACCTTGTTCCATCCAATGTGTGGTACCGGTTTGAGTTGACTAGTGCCGGAAAAATTGTCTGTCTTATTAAACTTCAGTAAATTGATATCAAGAAAATTTAAACCATTAACGTCGGAGCTTTCTTCGGATGACTGAAAGAATGCCTGAAGACCAACACATATACCCATTATCAGCCTTCCAGACTCAATATACTTCTTTAATGGATTCACTAGATTCCTTGTGTTTAATTCTTTCACAAAGTGGCCATAATTGCCTACACCGGGGAAGAAAAGCTTCTTGATTTCGGATTTACACCGTTCAAAGTCTGCTTCATCCTCGATATAGACTATTTCATAATCACCCAAGCTTATGATAGCATTTCTCAATGATTGCAAATTGCCACTTTTGACGTCAATTATATGAATTTTTTGAGCCATTGTTATGTTGGTATACACCTTCGGAATTCTTTTCTGAAATTACTAGCAGTAAGAGTCATAGATCAATATGCACACCCTCACTCAAGTCAAGAGTGTGTATAACTATTATTTGAAGACTGAAAACCGCAGGCACCACATCCTTACACGAAGCGAGCGGAATTAGAGTATGCTCAGAACTGTTGCGCTTAACGCTTTACGATTGCAATTTTAGAGCGGTGATAACGTTTACTAGATTCTTATAAGCTCAACTTGGGGAGCGTGACAGATTTACTTCTCTGCCTTGTCTCAATGACGCGGATTACGCCTTCTTATGGACCAAGCCATATTGGCATACATAGCAGCCAATATGCAGGTTGAATCAAATAATCCTCCTAGTGACCATTTCTTCCTTATGTTAGAAATGTGCTCATCTTGCATGCTCCTCCATTCACGTGCCATGAGGCACATGTGAACCAAAACTTTGCACATGTGCCTCATGGCACGTGATCAAGAGGTACAGATGTCCCGCAAGTTCAACCAGAACTATCGAGCTGATGGAAATTGAAAATTTCAGAATGCGTTTGGGTTTTGTTTGAGCGAACATGCATGAACTCATTGGTTTATAAGCATCTCCATGCAAATGTCGGGGAATTTTCAATGAAGACTATCTCTATAAGATGCGAGACATATACAAATCATGTCATGGCGGAGCGTACTACTATTTATTAATAATTTAGACCAGCAAAAAGCACTAGCAAATGAACTGGTATCAACTCCAATATAAAATTAGTAGATGATTAGAAGTACTCGAAGTATAGACAGAATATCTGAGTAGTGGCCTGGTTAAGACATTAGACTATAAACTTGATACTGAGATATTGTTACTGTATTTCTACTAGTATACGTGCTACTGGATGTCTAGTGGTTGTGCTGTTTGACGGATACAAATTCATAGTCTTGCACTTCTAGCACCTAAGAACCTCCAAGAGAGAGGTATAGTTACATAGAAACGAAAATGACAAGTGCCTAATGTTAATCGCGTACAAGCTAATATCATGGACACTCCATTTTAAATATTTTAACTATGTCCACTGAGTAAGATGTTTTGTACTCTTGTATCGAATGATACATTTTCCTCGTGTAATTCCTAATGGAATGCTTCAATGAAGTTCGAAAGTGCATTTCATTTAGTTTCTCTCCGATATAGTCACACACTCGAACAACTTGTAAGTATAGGTTTTTATGAGGAGAAATCAACCTGGTATGCGTAATTAATCGTGAAAATATACTTAGTAGAAATAAATCTAATTATCAATTGCAGTTCTTGACTTGAATGTAGATGTAGTACTTCAACTTTTCTTTCTCAGTATCCATCCCTTCTGAAAGAAAATCGTCGTACTCGGCGAAATTTCCATCCACTTCGAATGCCCTGAACAGAACTTTATTTAACAAGAATTTATTCATTTCATTCTTATCTGTCAACAACACGGTGGTGAACTTGACGCTCTTGTCTCCAAAAATGTGGCAGAGTTCGAAAAATAAATCTTTCAAAGATGCTGAAGTGGCCTGCTCATTATCTGCCTCAGCTGCACTAACTCCCTTCAAAAAGCTATCCCCAAACACATCCCAAGTAATTTTCAAGCTCTCATCCCCAGTGACAATCAATGGAATTTCAAGATAACCTCCGTGTTTCAAAATTCTCTCTAGCTCGACTAGGATTCCTCTGTAATTATTGCTGGTGAATTGTACCTGGAAGTCTCTTATATGTATGACGTGGAATGTATCACTAGCAATGGTTGAAAGAGATTTTGTGTAATACTCAAAATTTGCTGGTTTCCAAGAATTCAAACTAGGCTTGTGAGTACTTGAATCCCCACCACTAGTTGGATGGGGTTCTTGAAGTTTCACGAGCTTCTTTCGGCTCATGTTGGCAAAAGCATTAAAATCTGTAAGTTTCAAAATTCCAAAAAAACGTTCAAATAATGCATCATCCAGGGTCTTAAATTGTTCAATGGAATTTTCACGCTTTTCTTCCTTGGGCAATCTTGAGGCCTCTTCGTTGAAAATACTAGTCTCAAAGAATCTCATAAAAGGAATTGTTATAGCAAGATACCATGAGTAGTTGACACTGAAAAATGAATTGAGCACTAGGCATTTCACTGATTCCTTATCCCCTGAAATCATTTTCGACTTGTAAGAATTAAAAAGACTCTTGGTAATTCTGTTTTCAATGAGGAAATCATTGTTTAGTTTGACTAAAATTTGTATCACATACTTTTCAAGTAATATGAACTCATATGATGATTTCAATATAGCTTGAACAAGAAGTTGAACACGCGATGTGAATGTAGAAATTTCATCCTCAAAACCATCCTTTTTTTTCGCATAGATTATTGCACTCATATCATGGAAAAATGACCTGTACTCGTAGTGTTTTCTTTGAATTTCACTTAGATTTTTCATTGAATGAGGGGGTAGATCAGGTAGGTTAACCAAATATCTGATGTAGTTGAAAAAGTTTGAATGCAAAACTTCTTCCATTATTCTCATCCCTGGATTTCGGTTTTGCTTTGTACTTTCATCTCTAATTTGCTTCCTCAAAAAAAACCTAATTTCAAGCAATTTGTAGGTTAAAGAGTCCTCATGAAAATTCATATTACTCTGATCTACAGTCGCTGATCCCCCGATGTGGTGCTTTCGGCTTTGCTTTAGTCTTCTTGCAAAACTCCTCAATGATTGTTCACGAACCGAAGCAAAATTGATGGGATCATTGATATGGTGTTCTGAGAGGATGCTCAAAAAAGTTTGATATCTTTGTCTGAGAGAGTCGGGATTGAGAAACTCTTTTTTTATATCCTCGATATCATTCAAAATTGATAAATCAAGAATGGGTACGAAATCGGGTATATCCACATAAGAAAAGAGATTTTGCTCCTCCTTGCGATGAGGCAAGCTTTCGAGCTTAGCATCTGGTATCTCCGTAAAATGCATTGACGAGGCATAAAGATTTGAAGACTGTGATAATTGCAGTTTTGCTACTCGACTGAACTTTCCCGATACGAAAGAGGCCATAGAGGAGATGCTCGGGCGACGGAAATCGTCTTGAGACACTCGTGAAGAATCATTTTCATGATACTTCAGCGTCCAAATTTGCTGCGAATCACCAAGTCTGTTGGTATTGATTCTGGCGAAAGAAGGTGAGTTCAAGGAACTTCTGCTGGAGCTGGTTGCCTTCTTATTTAAGGGGCTGTGATGTTTCGTTCTTTCGTCCTCTGTCAAATTGGAGTCATCATCCAATGTCAGCCGTTCACTTTTTAGGCTAGAATGAAGAGATGATTTATCCTGGTTATCACTTGAGGAATCTTTTCTGGATGCTCTGCGTGAAGATTTCTTAGACTTGCGCTTTAGTTTTTGTTGTTGTTGATACAGAATCGCTGGCACCGAGTAGAAGTTCATTGCAGTGAGAGTCTAGTTCTAAATCTTGCTCATTAGCTTATGTGTTTGATATTTTTTATTCACTTCAATGGAACCATGCGCTAATAACTACCATGTACTTCTCACGAGATTCAACCAGCCTTGGATTATCACGTTTTCGTGCATAATCATACTGCATATATCTTCTTATTCAATGGGGTAGGTTACCTTCAACGCAATCTATGATGCTAGAAGATCTAATCAATTAGAAACTTGGATTGTTTATTCCGACAGTATTTAGTATTTTCTGCTCAAAATTATACAATAAATCCTATAGTTCGAACCAAGCGTATACCAACGTGACTAAATTCGCAATTTCTCATGAATTATCCCTTTCACGCAAACAATCAATTGTTTTGTTCTCGAGTGAAATGCGGATCTTATGTGGACAACTCACCAGATTAGGAAATACAAAATCGCAACATTATTGAATTTTTAAATCAACTGGAGTCAAACGAAATCTCTTGTCTCGAAATACAGTCTTTTTGGATACTATTCAAACCAGCGCGGCAATATGTTTCATACCAGACTAGCAAAATTAAGCAGACCAATAATTAAAAGAAGTCTCGTACTTACGACTTAAAAATTGTTAGGAAACAAGGATTTGAAATAAGAAATAAACGTGTCTGTTTATGTGAAAGCTTTATTAACTATTAAAAGCAGTAATTTGCCGAACTATTGGCTTGTTTAATATTGCTATTGTGGTCTGAATCGTTCTGTCGCGCTGGTCTGAATCTTTTCGAATAACACTGTATATTTGATTCGTGGCTTGCTATCGGTTTTTACGGTAAGGCACGTTGTACTTCAAATTTCGGACACAAATTTCTGAAAAGGAATTTTATTTTGCTAGCTTGTTGTATAATACCACATTACTCCGTAAATTTTACAACAATCTATTTCTTTTTCGAAAACGAAGTGGATTTTCCTGCTTGCCCTATTTTTCTACCCTTGAAGGGTCGAGGGCCAGAGGAGGATTGCCTGTTGTAAGGTTCGAATGATCTCTTCTTGTTACTCTTCTCTCTCTCCGAGGACAGTAAAATACTGATTTCACTGGACTCATAGTCGAAACTTGGTGAATTAATTTCTTCATAATTAGGTAGCAAAGACTTTCTTTGACTGTCTTTTCTCAAGAGAGTTATTAGCGGATCACCAGCAATTTTGTTGCTAGCAATTCCTGGGAGGACCTGAGGCTCCTCTTGAATAATATCAATTTTTTGCTCTTCATCAATTTCTTTCATGAACGAATTTATCATGTATGATTCAAGTTTCGCTCTTCTAAACTCAAACCTGCTTTGCAATTCTCCAAACGAAACCTCCTTGGGCTTCAGTCCACCATCAGGAACTTGAACAGAAAATATTGGTGTGGTGAAACAGTTGTTCAAGATTGAGACCTTGCTAATCAGATCAAGCAGACTTGGAGAATTCAGCAATATATCCTTGTGATTAGTAAAACCACGAAAGATTTCTGCCATTTCTTTTGCACAATCTTTCGTCAATGCTCCTTTTCCAATTTCCGTCTTAGAAAGATCATTGTGAATTTGTTCAACCCCCGAGATGGATCTTTTCACTAGGTCAAACAACTGTTCTGAGTTTTGGAGAAGAATCTTCAGATTTTTGGCAAAGGAAGATTTCAATTGCTGCATAGTGACAGGATGCTGCACTTGACAAATATTAGCCATCACTTGATTGGACATGATAAACCTTGGAGATTCATCGTACTTTCTAGCAATTTGATCTCTCCACTCGAATAATTTGACAGCAAGTTGTTCCTTGCTTAGGGGAATATTGTAATGCATCATGAAGTACCGTGCTGTGTCCCCATCATTGAACAGAAATTTTGTGCTTGATGACATACCTTTTCTGAATTTTTGAAATTCAAATTTTCTAGCTGCAACCTTTCGAGAGAGAAAAAGAACTTGTTGCAATTTAGTATCACCACTAGCCACTAGCCTGTTTCGAAGCACGTCATATATGTTCAAAAGAAAGTGTGTATCTGCTCTAGCGTAATCCAACATAGCCAGAGGTATGGGGCGAACACGCCAATCTGCGAGCTGATATTTTTTAGAAGTCTTGAAGTTTGCAAAATTTTCCAAAAGAAAGGCCAACGAAAATCTTTGAAGACCAAGACTTTTGGATGCAAAGTATGTATCAAACAAAGAAACGATGTATAAACCGAGATCTCTTTGTAGCCAAATAATATCCATACTAGCTCCGTGAAACACTTTCACCACACTGGGATTAGCGAATATAGTGTTCAACCTACCCATATCATCACGAAGGCTCAAAGTGTCAATGATCCAATCCTTTTGACGATTAGAAATTTGCATAAGACAGGTAATTCCGTAATAACTTCTCAAGTCATGATGTTCCAAATCGACGGCAACCTCAGTCAGTTCTGCTAATTCGTCAATCATAGCATTCAAGCCATCTACTGTATCGACCCACGTGGCTTTTGTTTCCTGCCAGTCAAGTGAGGGAATTGGTTCTGAGACTTGCAATACAGATTCAGGATATGGATATTCGGATATTTCCTTTTCGTAAGGGTGATCATAATATGGAGATCCTTCAGAATCGTAATGTAACATCAAAGAAGTTTTAAAGGGAGTAATAGCATGCGGCTTGAACGTGAGTTTCGGCTTGAAGGGCAGTTCATCAGAGTTGTCAACAGGAATTCTGAACTCATTCTGGGGTTTTGTTTTGACCTGAAAATTAACTTTGAAACTGCTCGAATCATCAAGGTACTGAAGACTACCCTCCTTCTTGGGTGCCTTGATGCAATCAATATCCATATCAACTTTCTCAAAAACACTATCCAAGCATTCTAAAACTCTCTTCCAACCACCATCACTTGTAGCTTCAAGTTCTCCATACCCAAGAGTGGTGGAAGAAGTTCTTGGATTGAGTAATTTATTTGCAAGTTCCAAAAGAGCGGAGCTAGACTCATCAAATTTTTCCCTTAAGTCTTGATCTATTGATGCGTAAAATTTTGTATCCTTAGCTGCCAAAGCTGACAGATTTCTAACAACATCGACTATCTCAGGTACAACGCCATCATAAAGGGTTGCATCACTCATCCTTCAGTGTTGAGAGTTGTCTTAATTTCGGTTCATTGAGGATGCGCACACTTATTGTCAGGTGAAGAGGAAAAAAATAGAGGCACTCGAGATGAGTATCTGTATCAAATTTTTTTCCTCTTCCATTATTCACACTGACTAATGAGTTACACTTGCGTTAGCTGTGGACTTGAATTCCAGGATGCTTCCATCCAAAGGGAGCATATGAAATCTGAATGGCATAGGTACAATTTGAAGAGAAGGGTGGCCCAATTACCCTCGATAGATGAGATCACTTTCAATTTGAAAATAGCGTCGTTAGCAAGCAATGAAGATCTGAAAGATGAAGAAAATTCCAAGAAGCAAATGACAAAAAAAGAGTTAAGAAAGAAACAAAAAGAGTCCTTAGAGGCTCAGAAGAAAAGGCTTCTTGCTGCAAGAGAAGCATTGCAGAAGAGCATGGCGTCGAACGAAAAACAGGACTCAGATGAAAGTACCGTTTCTGAGACAACTCAAGGTACCGCAAATGATTCAAACGGGGGCGACATTCAGGAAAACCCTCAAGACAAGGAAGCTGCTGAAGGTAGTGAAAATTTAGAAGAGGTTTTGATCGCTGAAAAGTTAGCAAATAGGGTGGAAATACCGCTCACAACGTGCCTTTTTTGTCCTTCTAAATCAAACTCAAAGTTCGAAACATTACAGGAAAACTTAAATCACATGTTCAAAAAGCATGGTCTATATATTCCCGAGAGGAAATATCTTGTGGATGTAGAAGGTCTCATAACCTATCTAGGGGAAAAGATAGGTTTGGGAAATGTTTGCCTAAAATGCTCCTTTCAAGGAAGGACCATAGAAGCTGTCAGGGAACACATGAATTCAAAAAGGCACATGGTCATACCATACGAAAGTGAAGAAGAAAAGCTCGAGATTTCCGACTTCTATGACTTTTCGTCGACATATTCGAACAAGCACTCCAGTCAAAGCGATACAAATGAAGATGATTGGGAAGACTTGTCCGATAATGAAGCCGACAGCTCTGAAGAGGAGGTCGAAACGGATGCATTATACAACACGGAGACAGAGCTCATCCTACCATCTGGTGCAATTATAGGACACAGATCCATGGCAAAGTACTACAAACAAAACCTCCCTCCACCAAAGGTATTGTCTGAAGGACATGGAACAGTTATTGCGGCAGAGTCTAGACACTTTGCTGCGTCTGGAAACAAGGAACAGCTAGCCATATCGAAAAGAGCTTGGGCTCACCAGAAGAAGAGAGAAGATGTCAATGATAGACGTGCTGCCAAATTTATCAATAATCAACCACACTACAGAGATCAGCTTCTTCAATAGTATTTTTTTAATGAATATATCAACGTTTCATCTCACTTCAAAGGCACGCCAATACTATTGTAATGAAACCCCCAACTAAGGCGTTCATCAAAATACTCCAACTCGCAAAATATAGAAGTTTAGGGCTGAAAACTGACCAGATGAATAAATGAAATCTTAAATTTATGCAAGATGCAACCAAACTTACAGCTGAGTAGGAATAAAAGACTGTAGTTTGGAAAAACATGTTAAAAACAGCTTTCAATGAACTCACACCCTTTTTCTTGCACAAATCAAGTATTAAATCCAAGCTGCATAAAGACCAGTAGATAGCAACAGAAAAGCTTGAGATGAATGCAAGAACCCCAACTTGAAATACATCGTATTCTGCAACGCCATTGTAGGCGTTGGAAATATCTAATGTGGCGAGCAGATTTGTATTGCCGATCGAAAAGAACGAAAGATTTTGAAGACACAACAGAGTTGCAGATATCAAAACCACGCAACTCCCCCACGACAACAGCTCCAAAGAAGAAACCGAATTGCCTAACGATCTTCTTAGGCACATGAAAACTAAAAATATGGGTATGTTTTCAGTTCTCATTTGGTGAAGTAGAAGTAGTGTAATCATGTTGATGACATCCTTGCATACAGTTTGTTTCAAGTTCCTGATCTTGCCAATAATGATCCGTCCCAAAATAATGAGACATAGGCAAAAGAAGAAAAGTTTGGAAATCTGCACATTCATGTCTTGCAAAATTTTCTTGTCAGTTTGAGACTCAAGGCCAAATGACTCGCAAATGAAACTCCACAAAAAATTTAGCCAGTTTGGAATTTCGTGCCCGTCAACTCGATACTGGCTCAATTTAAACAGGAGCGATAACGACGATATCACACTTAAGAAGATGAAAGATGCTAGACTAGCAAAATCATCAGACTTGTAACGTCTAGCTACCACACCTGGTAATTCGAAGCATGTGATGTAATCCCCTTTAGTAAAGATGACATAAGTGGCAATGATGTAAGTGAGAATAATCGCAAGCCATTGTAAATCCGAATGCTGAAATAGGAACGTAGAAATTGTCCAATCAGTGAAATACTTTTGACCCGAATTAGCCCAAGCTCTGATAATCCTTATACAAAAAATAGAGGTCACAATATTCCCAGATTTTTGAAAACGCGTCACAGGGAGAAAAGCCAAAAAAGTAACAATAGACAAGAACCACCATAATTGATGCTCCTCTTCTATCAAGCTTGAGCCATGGAAATGAAATGCATAAAAAAAACTGAATGCCAAAAACAACATTTGAACGTTGAAATCCAGTCCTTTCATGCTTAATCCGCTTAAAATTGTGGATATGATAGCAATGATGGCTGAAGTTGCTATGGCTGTAAAGCCGGTAAAGATAAGTGGATAATGATAATTTGCGGCTGAATTGGTCAAAGACTCTTGAACTTCTTTGAGAAATTTATAATAGTTTTCTTGATCTTCTTGATCGAAGTTCCTCAAATTTTCAAATTCTTGAGACAACCTTCTAAATTTTTGGTCGTTCATCGAATACTTTTTCTCCATTAGAGTTAAAAATTGCTTGCAATTTTCAAAAAGAATCCGATTTTTAGCAACTCTGGAAGACCAGAGTTGCAAAATTTCAGGTATTATTACTCCCAAATTATTTTTTGGAATAGGAAAATTCAACAAAGTTGCCAAGGATGGCACCAAATCGATTTGAGATATGTGAGAGTAGTACTGAAAATCACCCACAGTCTCAATCGGGCACATTGATCCGTTACATATTCTCGAGAACTTAGGCGAAGCCAATATTAGCCCGGGGCTTGTTTCGCCAGCAGAAGAACCGCCATGATTACCGAGATCATTCATTCCGTGATCTCCCATCAAAACTAGAAGCGTAGAATTTGACTCCGCAACTCTCGATGTATATAGTCTTTCGAGAACGGCATCCATTTCCATTTGCTTGGGTTTCATGAACACAGATTTTGGCCCACCTTTATGTCCAATATGATCCAACCCGAGATAGTGTAAAAACAAGCCATCCCAGGTCACATCTTCAATTTCTTCATCCAAGTGCCTGGTTACATTTTGGTCAACTTCCGTGAAGTCACTCACGAAAAACGAGCTTGTCCCGTCAGAAACCTCAAAAAAATCATCCAGTGGAAACAACTTGAGCCAAGTATCATCACCGAAGAAATGCAAGATTTTTTTAGCTCCCGAATATTTAAACTGTCTCAACCAGGAGTCATGATGAGACAAGCCTTGTGACTGATCCTTCTCGTCTGCTATATTCAAAATAGCATCAATAAAGCTGGGGGTGTCACCAGTGGTGATACCTTTAAGACGCGGGAGAGTGACAGTGGGTGGGTTGGAGAAAGCCGTGAATGGGAGAGCTTCACCATTCCTAACCAAAGTATGAAGGAAATGCATCAGTGACTGATCAGCATCATACAAGAAGTCAGCTCGTAACGCGTCCACAACGACGAATATGATTTTATCGAATTGGGAACCATCCTGATACGTAAATGGTGAGGTATCATCTTCAAAGCTGCTGAAACCACCGAGCACAGTCTTTTGTGGGAAAAACCCTTTGAGGAATAACACGAATCCAACTATTTGCAAAAGCAAGAGGGGGGCTACTAGTACCCTCTGCTGCATGAAAGTTCGTAAACAGGAGATTCTTTCAAAGGAGTGTACGTAGTACAGTGTTTTTCAAAACCATTCAAACCAGCGCGGCAAAATGTCTCGGACCACACTAGCAAAATTAAACAAACCGATAATTGAAAAAGTTTCGTACTCCTTCGCACCGTCTTTCAAACCAAATGGTCTCATCGAATTCTTCAAACTCAATACAAAACAATCGTGAGTACGGGGGCCCGTGTTAATTCTTATTTACTTCTTTGCTTAGTAAGAATAATATGAATGATTACATAACCCCTAATAAGTTCTTGTATACAGGATAACAAGAAAACCAGTTCAGTTCAGTCCGTTTTGAACCATGATTGGTACTGCAAGACTAATACATATGAGGCAATCCCCCAGATTTAAGATTTCAGAATGTTAAATTCTAATGAAAATTGGTATGAAACATTACGCCATTTAGTTTGAAAGACTGTGCGAAGGGGTACGAAAATTTTTGAATTATTGGTTTGTTTAATTTTGCTGGTGTGGTTTGGATCTTATTCCCGCGCTGGTCTGTATAAATTCGAGCACCCTGTGGATACTGCACATACATATGGTACGAGGTATCGAATAACTAACCAACCGCAGATGCTATTCCGAAATATCGCAGCCACTTTTAACCAGCACATAGGCTAAGAGCAAACTCATTACATTATTCTATGTTCATACACTGTTTTTCAAAACTATTCAAACCAGTGAGACAAATTGTTTCAAATTAGCACGACAAAAAGTTTCGAACCAAATAGACAGAATGGTTCAAACCACACTAGCAAAACGATTCAAACCATAATTCAGAAAGTTTCGTACACCTCCAACAAGGTGTTGGATAACAAGGAAAACCAGTTCATGCTCCGTACGTTTTGACCCTTGATACATATGAGCCAATCTTCCAGATTTAAGATTTCAGATTAAAGACTTCAGAATATTCAATCTTAATGAAAGTTGGCGTGAAACATTATGCCATTTGGCTTAAAAGCATGTGCGAAGTGGTACGAAACTTTTTGAATTATAATTATGGCTTGTTTAATTTTGCTAGGGTGGTTTGAATCGTTTTGCCGCGCTGATTTAAATAGTATTAAAAGACACTGTATGACAAATTGATTCCTGAAATTTAGCGTCTAAAAAATTCGATCACTCATACTGATCTACAAAAAATATTCTGCTTCCTTTAATTTACAAAGAAATCCCACACAACTGCATTAACGATTCACATCATTAACCGAAGAATTGTGCTCAAAGTCGTACGCAATTCTTCTAGTCAGCAAAAAATGAACAAAACCTATATCATAACCGGCTTTTTTATCAGAACAAGAATTTTATGGTAATTGCTAACTATAAATACACCTCTCATGACCCAAAAAACTCCCAGTAAATTACTAATCACATCCTACCTCTCAAGAAATTCGATTCCATTTGGAGTTTTGAAACACTTCAAAAATTAACCATACCTTCAAAAATATTACAAAAAATCTTCATCACCCATAGTCTTTGTAAAGATTTGGGAAGAACACAATTTAAATTCACTACAAATATACCCACACTTACGAACAATACCAACAAATAGATGATATCATCAACCATCTCGAAAAAATCCATTAGTCTCACCACAACACCGAAAACCTAATAATATAAACAATTATTATCCGCTTGTAGTTTCTTTTCACTTATATTCCGTCGCAAACTACCCAAACTCAACTTCCGACCACAGCACAAACAATTCCAGAAAATTCCCAATACGCTTCCCTACTTAAAATGTCGAATATTTAAATCACAAATACATTCAAATGCTTTCTTACGGGTAATACCACATAATACTAAAATGAACCTTCAACTATACTTCAGTCAACTAATTTTGTCACATGTTTTAAAGATTATCTGTGATTTGGAACTGAATAGAAAAACATCGCATTTTACTTCTTTGATTTCGGTCCTGCAAGAAAAAAAAAACATAACAAGAAAGTATGCATATATGTACAAAAGTGAAATCATTTGAGAAGATTTTCACTCGTTTCTGTGGTTCAATCATGTAATGTTGTAAGTACAAATTCTTCCATAATACATAAGCAATATACAAGAAAAGTAAGTACGACTAAGCTGTTTTTTTTTAGACATTGTTGTCTCATCGAGAACTCACTCTTTCCAAATATGGAATTATCAGAGGCATAGCCAGATTCGATTGCATGTGGCAAGTTACCATGTGTCACTTTTAACCAAGTCTGTTTTTTAATGGTTCAGTGAAATCGTTTGCCAGTTAATTTATCGATTAAGCCACTTTCCAAATCTTCAAATGACCTATATTAGTAACATTCAGAGTGACAGATGTAATTGGAATTGTATTAACAATGACACACAAAATGGCAGGTAATGGCACTTAAAGTATGATGCACAGATCAGATAAAATTGGATGATTTTCCATTGAAGTTTGAGACTTTATTACTGTTTCATTATTTGGATGCAATAGATTGGTGATTTTCAGTATCATTAACAACGTAGGTCGATCCAACACTCTGCCAGTTGGTAAAATATCATAGAGTTTTTTTATTTGCAGAGCCGTGTAAATAATTTTTTCGAATGTGATGGTCACTTATCCATGCTCGGATATTTGGTAGTGTTATTTTCTCAAGCAGCATACCTTCACAAGCTACGCGAGCCTAATTAATGTGCAGCTACGATGTTATATGGAGAGCTTGTTTAGATTGATTCAAGTAGTTGGTCTTTTATAAGTCAATCTTCATAAATGTCATGACGTACAATATCTTGGATTAGCCTAATTTCAAAATGTAAATGGATAATATATCAGACTACGTTGGAGCTAGATTTGTTACACTACTCTCGGAAGAGGTCAAGCCTCGTTTGGCTATATTAAGACAGTTCAAAATAGGATTCCGAGAGGAAGATTATTATAGGAATTCAATGTTCGAATATGAGAAATCCCTAAGATACTTTCAGCTTTCAATATTTCAGGTTTAAAATAATACATGTTAAACAGGCACCTGATGGCAAAGGTTTTCTATACAACTTTGAGTACTGTGTTTTTTTGAAAGCTATTCAAACCATCGCTGCAAAACGATTCAAGCCACACTAGTAGACTTAAAAAAATCAATAATTCAAAAAGCTTCGTACACCCCTTACAAGTTGTTGTACAGGAGAACAAGTAAACCAGTTCAGTTCAGTCCACTTTAACCCTTGATTGGTACTGCAAGACTCCTAAATGTAGTACATATGATGCAATCCTCCAGATTTATGATTTCCGAATATTAAGTTCTAATGAAAATTGGTATGAAAAATTACGCCATTTAGTTTGAAAGACTGTGCAAAGGGGTACGAAAATTTTTGAATTATTGGTTTGTTTAATTTTGCTGGTGTGGTTTGGATCTTATTCCCGCGCTGGTTTGAATAGTTTTGAAAAATACTTCATGAACAATCTTCGTGTTTCAGATACCACCCAGTTATTTCAGCTTTTTAATTGACCGGTAAGTTAATGACACGATGTCCATGTGAATTAGTCTACCTTTCATATTGTGGACTAGACTACGTATACTTTGGAGAATATGTGTAGCAGTTAAAGTACTTTTAGAAACATGGCTAAAAATGTTCAGGGTCAGTGTTCGAATATCGAACTCACACCGCTCAAGAGTCCATTTCATCAAATTTTTCGTTGCGATGTTCGGCTTTTTCTTCTTCAAGCAGGGTGCCACCGCTAACCGAGAACTGTCCTCCAGCGCCAATAAGGTGAATGTCTGAATTTTTAGTTGCAGTATTGAAGATCCTTGTTGGCACTTCAACATCACCATCCAAGGGACCGAGCCCTGGTGCATACGTGTCACCGAATCCCCAAGAAAATACAACTCCATCTGTGGTAACTGCAAAGGAATGATGCGATCCAGTTCCAATGGTTTTGAATTTTATCTGCCCATTAGTTATGGAAAGCTTTGTGGGTTCAGGTACAGAACGAGGATTCCCGTGCTGATCTTTGAAAGTAGATGCGGGTAGTTTGTCTTTGGCGATTCCAATCTCTCTCATATCGTATCTACCCCATGCAAGTACATCACCCTCACTAGTCAAAGCTAAAGTGTGATGCTCTCCGCCGGTAATTTGAATTATGTCGTAATCATCTAAGGCAGCGATATGGGTTGGCTTCATAATCAAAGACCCATCTTCAAGTTCACCTTGAGAGTTTGTTATACCACATTGACCGTATTGGTTTAAACCCCAAGTAAAAACATGGCCCTTTGAGTCGATCGCAAAACAGTGAAAGTCCCCACTAGCAATGTACTTAATGTCATAAAGACCAAATCGCTGTGGCTCTAAGGCTGAAAATTTATGTCTGTCGAGAATTTTCCTACCCAACTGAAACTGCTGCCCATTTCCCCACGCATAAACAACACCTTTCGAGTCTAATGCTAAAACATGATCTTTGCCGCTGGCCAATTGCACGATATTCTTCAACTTGGTCTTTAAGGGTGCTTCCTGATACAATATGGCCTCTGAAAATCCTAACAAACCTTCGTTACTTCTAAATGTACCCCAAGTATAGACTTCACCAGAGTCATATAGAATAGCGCTGAGATTGTCTGTAGCGGCAAGTTGGACAATTTTGGCATTTGTTTTCGGTAAATTTTCAACAATTCCTGGAGTGGATTCAGCCTCATTCAAATCACCGTCATCATCTGAATCCTCATCGTTATCCATAGGCTTGAGAACCTCCTTAGCTTTGGAAGTGTCTCTTCCTAAAACTTTACTGTCATTTGTACCCCATGACCAAATTCTACCCTTAGAATCCAATGCAAGAACATGCATCCCGCCAACAGCAAAATCCACGATACCCTCACCATCTAAAGCATCTCTGGTGAGATACGGATTCAATCTTGGACGCTTAACCTCTTTTGTTTTTGCCTCGGGACCAAGACCTAATTCACACATTGATCCCGTACCCCATACAAAAATGTCTAACTTTTCGGTTTTCTGGGACGGAAACCCATTGATATCTGGTAACTTAGAATAAGAGTGCAATACCGACGATGCAGTAGATTTGGTCTTCTTTGCATCGCCATTTGGTAGTGGGGACCCTGAACGTTTTAAGGATGCTGTTAATGCTACCATCTAGACCTTTTAATATGAACCGTCATGCTCGTCTTTTCGCTTGCGATGGATGAAATTGTGTACTGTATATAGTGTGTATTGCTTATTCGCTCAGTTGAGCTTATTTATTTCAGCAGAAGAGTACCCCTGTCTTTTGTGTCTCCATTTGCTAGAAGTCTCGACGAAGTTTCTAGCTATGTTTTGAAGAAGATACGTCATTGAACCGATAGCTCTTATGAAGGCAAGCAATGCGACAAACCACATGATGAATATCAAATAGATGTTTCGACTGGTTTCACCAGGATCATAAACTTGCAGCATCGTCATGATAAAAATCAAATTGGCTAAGAGCCATATGAGAACAACTTTAGTTCTCACATGTTTTGCGTAATCTTCCCCATCAAGTGTCACACAATGGTCGGTTTTGTTCTTTATTTTATTACTCGACCGTTTCGCACGAATATTGTAGAGAGTTTCGAGATAGACTTCATCGATGTTATAGTCTGCAACAATTGCCTCAAATTCGCCCTCTTCATTCTTCTGAATGATGTATTGATTTGACTTATCTTCTTTGGTGTTGTTATCCCCCTTGGTACCCCAAGAAACATCATGCGTATTGCAGAAAGCGAAGATTTGCAATGTACATGTATATGATGGTATCATCAAGAAGTATTGGAGGGAGCATGTAAGCATATGCCATGGATCCAAATACAAGATGGACATCAAAGCGTAGAGACCATATGTTGCTAAAAGGGACACCACAATACTCACAAACACGTATGTGGATGTATCACCGACACCAAACATTTTGATTGCAGAAATGACAAAATAAAATCCAACAATTAGTGCGTAAAGTGCACAAACTGTCAATAGAATCATCAATGTTTTGAAAATATTTTTAGAAGCCTGAGGACGGTTGCCAATAGATGCAACAAAAATGGAAGTTAACACACAAATGCATAGATAGTTGAATAGGGTGAATATCCAAAACCCACCCTTTCCCAAATCTTTGTTGGATATTAAAGATCCGGTCAAAAAATAGAACGTCAAATAGAAATTGCTCAAGGAAAAGAATGAAAAAATTAAACTCACAAGTTGATAGACAAACTCAAAGCAAAGACTCAATTTTCGAGCAAATGAATGGTCTGTTTGCCAAATTTGATTCGCATGACGTAGAGAATATAAAGCTGCAAAGAAAGCGCCATTCATCCATCTTCTTCTTTGGGATAAAAACTCAGGAACTGATTCAGGAACATCTGTTTCACCCGTTGCCAGTTTCACGAACTTTAATACCCAGCTCTCGTTCCTTTTTGCCACCAACTCCCAGCATAGAATTCTGTCCTCTGCGAGATACATATTTGCTTCAAAGAAGTTTGTTTTGCTGTTTTTTTCGTGGTGGCTAGTGAGCAAGTCTTCGCCTTTAAAATAAGAATGTAAAGGACCAGTACCATCATCATGGTTCTTGAGTGCAATGTACCTGTAAGCCGAGAGTGCCCCTGGAAGGACAGATATGTAACCAAAAACAGACTCTAATGGCTTGTCCAAGATATTAGACATTTTGTACTCAAAGTTTTGGGAAGCTACTAGAGGGTTCGATAAATTAATCCATCCCTTTCCCTTCATTGCAGTAATTTCTCCTGCGACTCCTGCAACATTAGAATCTCTGTCGAAAGCTTTCCACATGTTGTAGATCGCATGATTGTCTGGCTTGGTACCGACATCTAAAAGCACCACAACATTCGGGTCCAAAACTGGGCAAAATGCATTGAAAAGCCATCTGTGAGAATTTATTTTTTTCTGATTTTGTTCTTTTAAGCAGAACAAGACTTGTACAGGAGTCAAACTTTTTTCGTCACCCTTAAATTTGAGGTTCTCGTCTATCGATATCTGGGTGGTATATTCGAACAAATGTGCTGCAACTTTCTTATTGTTCACGTATGGTCTCGCTAAGTTATCCTGATAGCAACCTGTTGCAGTCAATAATTGCAAAACTGATTCATTCACCTTATTTCTTCCATCTGAAACGATAATAACTTGAACTTTCTTCCACGAATCCTTACCCCAAACTGAGGATTTGTGTCTAGAACAAAGATGTGCCACATTTTTCATGATACCATGCATAGTTCTGGCGAATGATTTTTCATCCTCGTTATACATCGTGACGCAAATGACTAATTCGATTTCTCTGCCATACTTTGCTGCTCTAAGGGTAAACCCTTCTTTTACAAAGTCATCCGGTTGAGCAGTACATGCAGTATAAGTCATGTTGACAAACTCACCGAAAGGAGACTCTGTTTTAGTAAGAACCTGTTTGAGCTCGTCTGGTATTCTGTTCTCAAGAACTAAATTTCCAGACTCACCACCTACTAGTCTCACCTTCCTCTTGGTCAATGTTTTTTCTCTATTAGGAACATAGCCGCCATTAATGTTCTTCATCATATCTCCATCAATTGAGACCCCAAAGTATTCACTCACTTGAGATGAGATGGAGTATGATTTACTTGTGTAAGCAGTATTTGCGTCAGAAAAGCTTTCTTCGTCATCAAACTCTTTCTGGTAGGATTGATATCCATAATCATCATCTTTCAGATGAAGGGTACCGTCATCAGACGCATTGTGGCTAATTGAGTTCGCTTCGGCAAAAGTCTCTGGTGTGAAAATCGGTTCAGGTGGCTCTAAAAATCTCTCGCTTCTCTGTGAACTTCTCATAGAAGTAGAGAATTTCGACATTTTCGGAGAGCCACTATTAACGGGATCATTTGGATTATCTCCAGTTACAAAAAGCTCTTTTTGTTTATCTCTTTTGGGACTTTCTTTGAGAGTATACGTAGCTCTTGGTGTAGGAATTTGCTCAAACGCCAAGGAAGGCGTTGCGGTATTTGCCAAATGCGCTGAGAAATTCTTTGCTTGATTCGAGCTTCTTGTGAAGATATTCGGAGATCTTCTAGAGTTCTGGGCATCCAGAATTGAAGCTGGTATCCCGACAAAGCTGGATTCATCTTCCAGACCCCCATCACCGGAATCAAGATTATAGAACCGTCTTGGAGAAGCTCTATCGCCAGTAAAGACAGCATTTGGCAATGTGGGACTTTGAGGGTCAATAAAGGGATCCTCTTCACTAAATGGACTCTTCATATTCAGTTTGAAGGGTGGTTTAATTTGAGAAAACCACGTACTTGAATTCAAACTATCTAAGTACGCAGTATTTGTTTATTATTATTATATCCTATTCGGGAAATGCACTAGTCACATACATGCGGATCGCTCAAACAGTGATACCTTTCCAAGGTACTGTCTGTATAGTCACTCGTTGAAGCTCACAGTATAAAACTATTTTCAGATCACCCTTTTCAATTTAGTCTTTCATCGTTATTATATGATTCGAGTTTCTAATATTTTCGATCGCACGTAGTTTTATGCAGAAGTTGTGAACTCTCGCACAATTAACACAATGATAAGGAATGAGCAATTCGATTTATGTTCTCTAGAAGATTCATTGTGACAAAAGTTATAACTTTCTCAAAACTCTCGCAAATACGAGTATAATCATTTGTCTTGTTGATCGGATGACTGGTCCACTGTATACCGTTGATGATTCCTCCAACGTCCGTTATCAATCTTCACCTATTCCCGTTTCCAGTGTGGGATTCAACACTTTGAAAAAACTGCCTTCTAATTCCTCTAACACATCAAGTTTAGCCACCCTGTCTTCCAAGTCACACCCTTTAGCCAGACTCTTTACAAGAAGTAAACAAAATTTTCTGGCTGCTTCTGAACCCTTTGAAATTTTTCCCATTGACAAATCTGGAGAAGGTGGTGAAAAAGATTTGTCTCTGAATTCTAAATCTTTCAGTCTTTTTAATGTCTCAAGGAGACTGAAAACAAAGTTGAATTTGAACAACAAATCAAGCAAAAAGCCGGAGCTCACTATACAGACCGGGGGTCATAACAATTTAAAAATTCCCAAAAAAATTCTCAGCAGTGACAATGCAACAGACTTTAATAAGCTGTCATCACCAATATCGAGGCATCCCCTTTACAGGCCACTGATTCTGTCTTTCGCTGACAACCAATCAAGAAACAACCATGAAGAGCTGGGCCATGGGTCTGCGCATTACAATGTGAATCCTCATAGAACTGCAGTAACACTTTCGTCTCAAAGTTCCAACTCTTTCATAACTGATATAAATACGGCTGTTATGTTTAATTTCACTGATCCTGATTTCACGGGAACAAGCGACGATCAAGTGTTAGATCTCCATAAAAGATATATGACTTCTGCAGATTACTATATGCAGAAGCTTCACAAGTCCCCCAACGAGGGGTCACCCATATCTTTGAGTGCAAGTCCTCTGTTTTTTAAGGATGATAAGCCAAAATGGGGCCTGGTGCTGAATGGGAGGGATGATGATCGCATATTTTCACAATTGTTTGATATGCTAAGACCAATATTTACACCTTCAAAGGATACAAAACTACAGAGTGGTTACGAACATCCTCAGATGACTTTAAGCGTAGAACATGTTGCAAATTTCGTGAAAGAAAACATTCTACCGGCTTATCTGACGCGTGAAAATGAACCTCAGTACGAGGGTGAGGGTGACAGAATCATTGTTCAAAAGGAAAGAAGCAGAGCCAATACTATCGCAACAACAGTAACAACAGCTACGACTGCAACAACAAGCAGTCATTCATTATCTGGTCAATTTGTTGAGGATGACCTGATCGAAATTCAAAGCAAAGAGCTCGCACTGAAACTTTCCTCCTTTTTTTTCAAGTGTTGTCAAACTTTAGCTAGAGATCTCGAGCTATGCGAGAGAAAAACACTCGAAAATGAGCCACTCTTAAACAGGTGGAAATTTGTATGCAATGCTTGGGGTCACTTTAATTCAAAGTCTAGATTTTTCTTGCTCCATGTGTTTTTCCCGGTGGAAATATACTACGAAATTGAAAATTCAAAACGTCTTGGTGACACTAAACCGGGGACGGTTGTGAAATGCGAAAAAGAGTTACTTATAGCTTTTAGGGACACTTTCATTGTTCCTTTGTTACGACGGAGATCTCAAGAGCTCGACAGATTGAATCTGGATAATGAGCAATCGGACAGCTTAAAAGACTTTCTCGAAGAAGAAAAATTGTTTTTTACTCAAGATCCTCTAAGCGTCAAAAACCTTTTGACTATTTGTTTTGGCATTCTTTCATCGCATTCACAAGAGGAAAAGGCATCGAATGACGACCTGCAGTCCACAAATTATCTCTTCATCGATTTTGTGCAATGTTTTGATTCATACACGCGCACCTAAACCCCTACATCTCACAATATTATAGTGTTAATACCATCTGGACGCCTCGCGACGACAACAAACATGGTTTTACCCGAATGCTTGAGAGGTAGACTTACACCTAGTGAAATACAGTATTTGAGTGAGAACGAACCAATTATGATTCTCCCTAGATATTCAATGCCCAAGATTGATCTAATAGGTGTATGTTCGTTCTTTTTTCCACTGATATGCTTGCCACTAGCCCAAAGAATACTAACTTAACAGGATCGTTTGCCTAGTTTAAAAGGTATGAAGAGAACCGAAGTTCCATTATGGACTGCATTAATCCTCAAAAACCAAGGCAAGTGTAATATCATTGCTCCATCTTGGTTGAATTATGCGCACTTAACCGAAATGTATGAACATGAGAGAAAGTATCCTGATATGTTCTCCAAACTACCTTGGAACTGGTTAGAAGTATCTAGAATTTTGCTCACTAAAGCTGCTGATGATTTGCAGGACAGCACAACTCAACTACGATCTGTACTTCAAGATTTGAAGGAGATCAGGCAGCTGAAATCTAGAAGAGGCCTACGAGAATTAAATGAGTCTAATATTCAACTTAATGGGTTGTCCCTAATGGAGATCAACGAGTTAAGGCCATTTGTTCTTGCAGTGATGGGTAAGTTACGACAGTTGCACGAGAGCACAGGTGTCGAGGAAGTGGAAAACGAGGGCTCTGACTTGGAGGAGTAGATCACGTGTTTCAACGCGCTAATATTAGATCAACGTTTGAATCGGAATTCATATCATCATGAGTAATTTGAGAAACGTAAGCAGGACGCTCGTATCGAATTTTGAATTGACGAAAAATTATACGAAATCTAAACGTGATTTGATACTCTCTATACTCAAGTCTACCACAACCAAGCGGGAAGCGAAGAACTACCTTACCAAATACCAAACTTCATTCGACACAACGTACACTCACTTTCGCGAGGAAGAAAGGAAGGATAGTCTCTCAAGTCAGCAAGTTCAAAGGCAAATATTCATTGAGAGATTTTTGAACGGTAGAAATGCATTCACAAATCTCTATAGTGAGGGAGAGGGTAAATTTCCGAAAATTCCATTGAGAGTTGCGTTAATTAAAATGTCGATGGCCGAACTTCCTGTTGATACACACCAAGGAATTTCAGACACAATTAGAAGGCTTGTTGAACTAGGTATATCACCTATCTTGGTTTACGAGACGGGTGAATTGAATGATAATGAATTCAAATTGACTTCTGCTCATATAAATAGCCAAGCTTTGAAACTTCTGGACATACTTTCAGCTTCATCTGAGGATGGCACACGTTCAGTCAAGTCAGTCATATCAAGTGACTTATTCAAGATTCGTGATGGTATTTTAGGGATTGGTTTATTGGAACAAATTCTTATCCCTTTGTACCAAGGAATAGTTCCCATAGTGCTCCCGATTCTTTATGAGTGCAGTGATGGTCGTCAAAGACATTTTAGCCCAATTAGCGCCCTATTTCATCTTAGCTCATTTCTATTGAACCATTCTGAGTTGCTAACTCTAGAGAAGGTCATAATAATTGATGCTAAAGGTGGAATTCCTTCCGTCGAAAGGAATCAAACAAGCCATGTATTCATCAACTTGTCTCAGGAGTTTTCCGATATAATCTCAGAGATGTATATCGGTCACCTCGAACCAGGCGTCAGAGAGGCTCACATTTCAAACCTCATAGCCATGAACGATATCTTGAGTCTCGCTGCCCAAAGAGGGAATGATACAACCGGCATAATTTCAACTCCTGAAGTTATGTCATTGAATGATGACCATATGAATCCCATTATTTACAATATTTTGACCGACAGGCCAATAATTTCTTCATCTTTACCATCATCAAATCAAAAAACACCCAAGGTCTCCACTTCGATAATCAAAAAAGGATTTCTGGTTAATATAATCGAAGAGCACTCATATATTGGTGAGTTTTCTTTCGAGAATCTAGTGAGGGATAAGGTGATCAATAAAGAAAAACTAATCTCTTTGATAAATGATTCCTTTGGTAAGGATTTAATGATTGATAAGTACTTGGAGCGTATTAACCATACGTTGGCCACATTGATCATAGTGGGTGACTATGATGGTGCAGCCATCATTACTTGGGAGACCTTGTCCAATGGAGAGAAAGTCGCTTACCTTGACAAATTTGCAATCGCTAAAAAAAACCAAGGTCTTCCTAGTTTAGCAGATGTTATATTCAAGCTAATTTCGCAATCTCACCAAAATGAATTACTATGGAGATCTCGGGTTAACAATCCAGTCAATAAGTGGTATTTTGAAAGGTGCCGTGGATCTTTTCATGATAAAAATTCTCTGTGGAAACTTTATTTCACAGGAGAAATTTACGATAAGCGCATGGGATTGAAAATAGATGGTAGTCTCGAAGAAAGCATAGACATAACACAAAAGCTCAAACTTTACTCACAGCTTGTTGAAAAAATTGAACCATCATTCAACTAATATTCAAATTACTGAAATGGTTTATATGTTGAACTTGCAGGACATCTGTACCTCATAATCACGTGCCTGTATTTACGTGAGCAAAGTTCAAGTTCACGTGTCCTACCGGAACGTGAATAGAGGAGCATGCAAGTGTTAGACTTAACAATTGACATAGGCAGATGAGCACATTTCTAACATAAGGAAGAAATGGTCCCTAGAAGGATTATTTAAGACAACCTGCATATTGGCTGCTAAGCAGACCAATATTGCTTGGCCTATAAGAAAGGGGGATTCCGCGTCATTGAAACTGGGCAGATAAGTAAATCTGTCACGGCGCCCCTAGGATGAGTTTATAGGTATCTAACAAACGTTATCACTGCTCCACAAAAGCGTTAAAACATTAATAATACACATTACAATTGTAATTGTTTTTGCCTACACACGACCATAGCCATATAAACTGGGATTAGTACAAGAAAAGAAACCTTTTATTAGTCAGTAATGGAGGACAAATTAAGAGAGAGGAGGCCGAATAAAGAGAGATTAGGTTTAAAAAGAGATATAAGCAATACTCAGGCAAGGCGCCTTTTTTTTTATCACGAGTTGGACGATTGGCAGAAGGATAATCATTACATTAGATCTTCTTACGTTAAAGAAACCTCCAGTTTTTCGAAATCTTTCAAGTCTTTATTTTATTTGCACAATGAAACAGTGAATATTTATTCACATTTGTTGCCAGCTCTTTTGATATTATACTGTCTAGTATCCTTTCTGTTTTGGGAAAACATTACGTGGGAGAATTCTGTTTTAGCTCAATTTGGTCTCGGCGCTTACACATGTTTGAGTCTGTCTGCGTATTTTCATTTGTTCAAGTCTCATTCAGCTAAAGTGTGCAAGTTTGGGAATCAGTGTGACTATTTCGGGATTGTTGTCATGATTACTACCTCCTTAGTGTCGATCATTATGTTTGCCTTCGATGATACCCCCAGACTCAAGTACGGCTTTGTATTACTATTCATTACATTAGCTGCCTTGTGTACTAAGGTAACTTTTGATAGCAAATTTTCCACATCAGAGTATCGACCTTTCCGGTCAGCTATGTTCATAATGTTTGGCTTGTCGGGAGTTTTGCCGATCGCAGCGGCAGTATACACATTTGGTTACCAAGACGCGATTCTTAGATCCAGCGCAAACTGGCTACTTTTAGAGGGGTTCTTTTACATATTAGGAGCATGCCTTTATGCAATGAGAGTACCCGAAAGATTTACTCACATTGAGGCAAATGTGGGCCTAGAACTTGCTGGGCAGTGGGATCTATTCGGTCACCTGCATCAAATCTTTCATTTTATGGTGGTGATCGCGGCCCTTTGTCATTGGAACGCGCTCAGTGATTGTTACTTAAAATGGCAAGTTCGCAACGGTGCATAAACAACTATGGGCATCGAGTTGATCATTTTGCCTTGTCACTCTATTTGGAGGGGTGGATCCACGTTGGGAAAACTGAAAGAGGAATGGTTTTTAGCCTCTTTTCAATTGGAAGGAGAAGATCATCTCTGTTTCCGCGATCACATAAAGACGAGTTTTGAAATACTTCGAAAAGAACCAAATGCTATTCTTGTGATATCAGGTGGTCAAACAAAAGCAGAAGCAGGCCGTATTTCAGAATCGCAGTCATATATCGAATTACTAAAGAGGATGTTTCCAGATGCTTTACACGACTTTCTGAGAGTAATAGCTGAAGAGTATGCTAGAGACTCTTTTGAGAATGTGATTTTTCTGATTTGCAGATGTTATGAAGTTTCTGGTAATTATCCAAGTCATATAACAATAGTGGGATTTGAATTCAAGAGAGAACGATTTCTCACCTGTCACTTAGCTAGGGCATTGTCATACCCAGAGGATCGTGTAACTTACGTGGGGAATCATCCTTCTCCGAAAGACCAACATAAAGTTCATGCTTACTTTGAAGATCTTAAGAACTCTGAACATAAGTACGCATTATCGCCGTTTACTGAAGACCCTTATGGCTTGAGGAGTCCACTTCGAACAAAGCGAATGCAACGAGATCCATTTCAAAGACAACACGAATATCACAAAAGCAACCCCAACTTGGCGGAATTCCTAGATTGCATCAAAGATGCTAGTGATTGTAATGATGATACCAAGATACGGAATACTATAAAATTTGATTGGGAGTTTTAGTTTTCATTAATACAAAATTCTCCTAAGCAACAGCTATCAGTTGTTCTTTGCCCTTCTAGCCTGGACTGCTTTCGACAAGCTCGTCAACATGGACACAGTTGTTTCCCAAGAAACACAACCATCCGTAATAGAGACACCATACTTCAAGCTTTGCTTTCCTGCATTATCCGCTGGCATACTTTGCTTACCCTCGTGGATGTGAGACTCTATCATAACACCAATAATAGTGTTATCACCTTCGGAAATTTGATCTGCAACTGCTTGCAACACCTTTGGTTGATTTCTGTAGTCCTTAGACGAGTTGTCATGAGAACAGTCGACCATCAATTTTGTCTTCGGTGCACTACTACCAGCAATATCTTCCTCAGCTTTCTTGACAGACTCTGCATCGTAGTTTGTAATTTTCTTTCCACCTCTCAATATGATGAAACAGTTGTCATTGCCTTTCGTGGTTGTGATTGCGGCCAAACCGTTTTTAGTTACACCCATGAAGTGATGGCCCTTCGAAGAAGCTTGAACTGCATCTAAAGCAACCCCAAGATTACCATCAGTTCCATTTTTAAAACCAATAGGAAAAGACAATCCCGAAGCCAACTCTCTATGCAATTGAGACTCAGTAGTTCTTGCACCAATAGCACCAAAACTCAAAAAGTCAGAGAAGTATTGCGGGGAAATAGTGTCAAGCATCTCTGAACCAATAGGAATACCAACTTCACTAGTCAAATCAGAGTACAATTGCCTAGAGACTCTCAAACCCTTGTTGATGTCAAAAGTGTTATCCACATTTGGATCGTTAATGAGTCCCTTCCATCCAACAGTAGTTCTTGGCTTTTCCAAGTAAGCTCTCATAATGATCACGAGATCTTGCTCCAATTCCCCGGACAATTTTTTAAGACGTTTTGCGTAGTCTAAAGCTGCATCGGTGTCATGAATAGAGCAAGGACCAACAACAACTAAACAACGGTCATCTGAACCTGCAAGGATTTGAGCTGACTCAGCCCTGGCTTTGATGACCACGGATAATGAATCTTTTTTAGCTGCAATCTCATTTTGAAGTAGGGCAGGGGGAATCAATGGGTCGTAACCCAAAATTCTTGTATCGTCGAATTCTTCAGGAATTGGTGTTTTATTCATTGTGATCTCAGGTAGTAAGATGAATTTGGTAAAAAGAGGTTGTTAATTGAATGAAGTTTGATTCAAGTGAAAATTTGCTCTACTTTATAGTACTTATGACTCAGCGAAAATTTTACGCAGCATATTATACTGCATATAATAACATAACATTAAGAAAAGTTTCTGTTGAAGATACATCTTCGCTCAAGCTCATTACTCATTACAACTTCGCTCAAGCTCATTACTCATTAGTTTATAAATTCATGCCACGATTTATGGAATTTCACAATGCTTGATTCTGAAAAAAATGCTTCGGAAGGGCCGGTTTCTAAAACGGTTTTGAAGATAGAATTAACTCATATGCTTGAGTTTCCTATTAGAATATTTGAAACCTGCATAATATTGAGACAGATTGTTTCTGCGATCGCATAGTCAACTTCAGTCTAAAAATGCAGTTTCTTGTTACGAAAGGGCGGGAAATATTTCTCCTGTTTCTTCTTTTCGGGCTAATTAACAATGTCCTATATGTGGTAATTTTGTCTGCAGCTATTGACATCGTCGGCCTAACAATACCAAAAGCTGTCGTGCTACTCGCTGACATAGTACCCTCGTTATCTATTAAAGTATCAGCTCCTTTTTTTATATACAAGGTACCTTATGCTAAGCGAATATGGATCTTACTTTCCTTGTCCTTTCTAGGAATGATCTTTATTTCTCTTTCGGATCAAGAAAATATTGTTTTAAAATTAATCGGAATTTCCATGGCCTCTTTCTCTTCTGGAATGGGGGAGGTTTCATTTTTACTGCTAACTCACTATTACGATGAGAAACTTGCAATTGGTGGATTTTCCATGGGAACTGGCGGAGCTGGCCTCGCTGGGAGTTTCATATTTTTACTATTAACTAACATTTTAGGAATTCTGAGCTGGTCAGCTTTGCTCTCCTTTGCTATCATTCCTTTTGGTTTCCCCATTGTATTCTACCTTCTTTTGCCTGCAGGAGAAACAAGATCTAGCTATTACCCAATAGCAGCAAACACAGAATCAGAGACTACTATCGATGAGGAGGATGGTAGCACTGACGTAAACATTTCGAGGGCTTTGCAAAACCGCAGCCAAATCTGGGATATCCTCATAAAACTTAAAGAACATATTCATGAAACGCTTCAAGCAATGAAACATTTGGTAGTGCCTTTCATGATTCCATTGTGTACTGTGTACATTGCTGAGTACACAATAAATCAAGGTGTTTCTCCAACTTTATTGTTTCCGCTAAATGATATACCCCAATGGCTTTTCTCGAGCTACAGAGATATCTATGTGTTTTATGGATTCCTCTATCAATTGGGTGTTTTTATATCTAGGTCATCGTTAACGTTAGGCTTAAGATTTCGAAACTTGCGATTGATAAGTATTTTGCAATTAGTCAACTTGTTTCTCGCTTTGATACAAGCCAAATATGACTTTCCCTTTCCCAACATTTGGCTCTTAATGTGCTTAATCTTCTACGAGGGTCTTCTTGGTGGATGTCTGTACGTCAACACATTTTTGTCTGTTAGTGAGCAGGTTTCTAAAGAGGAAAGAGAATTCTCTTTAGCCTGCGTTGGCATTAGCGACTCTTTTGGTGTGATGATTGCTGGCTTTGTTAGTTTGTGGCTCGAGGGCTATCTCTGTGACAGCCAAGTGGCGAGGGGTAGAAATTACTGTAGGGGGGGATTTTGAATGCTATTGCATGCTCTTTTACTTTCACTTTTGAAAACGTCTTTTTTAATAACCACATGCATGTGTTTTTAGTGAGTAGCCCAAAAATTTGGGACGCGGAATCATTTAACAAAGCAAGGAATGCGGCATCAAATGGCGGGGAACGTTGGTAATGGTTTTCGGATTTAGCCAATGTGTCACTCAATAATTAGTCATATTATGAGCAAAATTAGAAAAGTATTGAGCCTTGCAATAAATGTAATTCAATTCGTGTATTTCTAATCGTTTTGTTTACAGGAATATTTTGTAAGGAGTGCAGGAATGTAATAAATTACTTGATGCGGTAAAATCAGAAGCGGAGTGCGTCTTGTTGGGCCCTGGTGATACATATATACTTCGTACCTCAACATACTAAATACGCAAGAAGCTTTCTCCAATGAGCGAAGTAATTGCTAATTCAGACTTTGACATCAATATCTTGGATGATGCATTGACTAGTCCAAACATTGAGCTAACTTTCCCGCTTCCCACGGATAAGGAGACCTACGTTTCATTAAAGACAAACAAGCGGACGAAGAATGGACTCCAAATTTTACAGCATTTCATTCACTTTTTCACGAATATTGATGTTTTTGAAATTTACAAAAATGCTGAATATAGGTATTCCGTAAACAAGACAAGTCCCTTCTTCAACGAAGCTGTCGAAAATTTTATGAGCGACAGGTTAGAAAAATCCGATGAAAAGCTCGATGAAATTGTTTACAAGTTGGTTGATCTGGAATTGCGAATGAACTTGATTAAAGCGAAAGAGTTTCCTGAGAGATTCAAGGTTGTTAAAGATTTCATGATTAAATTCTACAAGAACGAAAACAAGAAAAACCTACCCCACTTTGGCACTGAGTCGTTCATCAGACTATGTTACATCACGGTCATCAAGATTATCTCTAAGATGTTCCCTCAAGGTGTCTGGGTAAACAGAGAGCAATTCAGTGCCCTTTACCAAAAATACTTGAGCAACCCCATGTCGATTATTCTTTTGCCAAATCATCAGTCACATATCGATTACGTGGTCTTGCATCTTATAATGATCAGATTTCAGATGTCTGTCCCTACAGTTATTGCAGGAGAGAACTTGAATGTTGCAATTTTTGGCTCAATTTTGAAAGGTTTGGGAGCAATTTTCATCAAACGTACGTTCAACAACGAGCTATACACTGAAAGAAATCTAACTAACTTCGTTGAATTTATGTTTTTGAACAAAATTCATTTCGAAGTTTTCATCGAGGGGACTCGTTCTAGAGATGGAAAATTGTTGTTACCGAAGTATGGAATATTAAAGACCTTAGCATCAATTTATTTCAAACAAAGAGTTCATGAGAAAAACAATCATTTTGATATGTTGATCCAACCGATCTCTATCACTTATGAAAGAATTTACGAAGCTGATGGCTATCTTAAGGAAATGGTGGGCAAAGATAAGAATCAAGAGAGTTTCATTAATATTTTGTCTAATGGCCTTTCCAACCTTTTTTCAACCAAAGGATACAATAGTACTCAATACCTGAAAGATGGATTTGTTGACAACCTGAGATCTTCTTTGAATGGTAAGCTTTATGTTAAGCTAGCTGACAACTTCACTTTTTCTTCCTATGTGGACGACCCCACAAATCATGTCATAAAGGCAAGCGAAGACGATATATTGAGTAATGAGCAGCAACTTAATCTCAAAAAGCTCGGTTTCAAGGTACTTCACGCCATCAATGACGTTTCATACCTTCCGCAATGCGCCATTGTTGGATTAACCATACAAACTTATTATTACTTGAATGGACAAAAAAACTTCAAGATTCATGAGCTTCTTCCTTTGATGGATTTCTTAAGCAATATTTTACAGGAAGAAGATCTTTCTGATTCGAACAAAAAAATTCTCACTGATATTCAAAGGCTCACCAACGAAGAAAAAGTTGATTTAATCAAAGGTCAAATCATTAAGTTCTTCAAATTCACCTTGGTGAATACCGAAACAAATGAAATTAAGATCATCAATACTTTTGAGCTTCTTTACTACAAAAATCTCTCGATTCATTTGATCATACACAAGTGCTTGGCTTCGCTAATTTTGTTGAAAACACTGAAGATTCATCAGATCAAGAAGCTTTTTTACATCTTCACAGGATTCTTGAAGAACGAATTTTTGTTTGATTATGACTATAAGGAGAGTCATAACATATCCGAAATCTTAAAGAAATATCAAGATCTAGGCGTTATTTCGAACGTTTATGAAGCGAAGGATGTAAACTACCATAAAACTCTCGCTACAATTATTTTGCCTTTCGTTCGGTCCTTTACCATTTGCTTGGATAATTTGAGCTTCCAGGTCGGCCAGTTTTATCAAAATTCTCAAAATGAAATCACAGAGCAACAATTAATCAATGATTCGTTGATGCTGAAGGATTTTCCTACAACAAAGTCCATTTTGCGTATCATTCAAAAAGACAACTTCGAGAATTTTAAGAGTGAGTCACCTGAATACCTGGTTGAGACTTATAACAAGCAATATTTACTTTCATTCTTATTCTACTTGAACAACTTGAAATTGATCAAGATCTTCAAAAATAAATCCAAGACGAAGGCTTACGTCATTTTGAAAAATTACAGAGACATTCAGTTCTCTTTGATGTTCATGCAAAACTTTGAAAAAGGAAAAATTGATGATACATCTATCAATTACATGATCGACGTTGTTGATAAATCTTTTGACCGTGGATCAGCTCCGGAGTTGAGTAAGCTTTAAGTATCAGTTCACATTGATCGCGAGTTAGAAGCAAACTATGGCAGCACGTCTTGAATACTTTGTATAGGCTTCATTATGAAGTCGTTTGATGCAGACTGAATTATGTACAATCAATATACATCCCCCTGAAATCAATGATTACGAGCCAGACAAGGTATAATCTTGAAAGACCAGCCTGCAATTGCTTCCTTAATATTTATGCACGTAAAGTTATATTAAAGTGTGCAGTTGCCATCAATGTGTAAGATTAGTCAAATTAGCCTCTGAGCCGAGGAGTAGCGCGGCGCAATCAGCAAGGCGAGATGATGCATGAAGATATTGGTGTATTTGCTGTGCGCGAACTTACCTTCCTCTCGCGTGTTATGCCAAAGCACGACTGCGCGGAACATCTTACACGATGCAGGCTTGAAAATTACCCCTATCCTCGCTGAGCGCACTGCTCAGCCTACTTGGTTAGGGGTGAGTGACAGCGTGATGTGCAAGCCACGCAACCATAGAAAGTAAAACATATATTGAGAAATTATTCTAAACGGTGCGTTTTTGTATGATTGGTATTACATGTAATTAAAAACAGCTGAGATCAAAACAAAGTTCAAAAGTTACTATTTAATACCCGAAGACTTCATGTTGTTTTGGCTAGTGGAGAAATTTGCGTCACCGCGCTTCACTGGTGTTTTTTTTTCTTTTTCAGCATACTATACACAGAACCTCTCACATTCATTTGGTCTCTTGTTTTCTATACCCACTCCCACTCGACAATCGTTCTAACCCATATTCTTCCCTTAGTATCCAACACTTGAAGACTCAACTATAATAATTGACACTTTTTGGGCTCTTTCTTTTTAATACGGTTTATTCTCGTTGACAGGCAAATTTATCATCTTCGTGAGCCACACCAAAGCGTTTTCCTACATCAATAGTTTAGAGGAAGTTATCATTTTTAAGCACTAGTTTGACGTTTGTGACAGAAAATTAGGAAGCTAATGAGAAAAGAATTGAAGTACATATTGTGGGGGCATCTTGCTCTCATTCTTTTCTTGACTTATTGCGCATATGACTTGATAAGTCTACTTTTTGACGACTCATACCCCGACTCTTTTGTCGATACGGAACTAAATCCAATTGGAGGAAAGTTGGACAAAACTCTCCTTATACCCAAGATTATCCACCAGACTTATAAAACGGGACAGATCCCCGAAGCTTGGCAATCTGGTCAACAAGCATGCGTGGACTTACATCCTGACTATCAGTACATTCTTTGGACTGATGAGATGGCCAGAGACTTCATCGCCGAAAAATATCCATGGTTTTTGAATGCTTGGGACTCTTACCCCTATCCCATTCAGAGAGCGGATGCTATCCGTTACTTTGCTTTACACCACTACGGAGGTGTTTATATTGATTTAGATGATGGTTGTATGAGAAGATTAGATCCTCTCTTGACTGTCCCCGCATTCGTGCGTGAAACGAAACCGACAGGCATATCAAATGACGTTATGGGATCGGTTCAAGGCCATCCTTTCTTCGTGAAAGTCTTAAAGAATCTTGAACGGTATCAAAAAAACTGGTTTGTGCCATACATAACTATTATGATCTCAACAGGCCCTCTATTTCTTTCGGTAATGCTTATGCAATATAAGAGAAAGGGGGTCCCCGAAGCTGGGAAGGTTCGGGTGCTCCTTCCACATGACTACAAGTCGAAGGTGAATTCTTTCTTTTCAATTTCCACAGGCTCCTCGTGGCATTCGGATGACGCCAAGGTAATGAAGTTGATGGCTCAACATATTGGATTTGCTGTATTTGCGGGCTTCTTGGTGGCAGGATTCATCTTTTTGCTCGAATGGTGGTTTTATCAGTGGTGTATCCATACCAATTTCAGCAAATCTTTCGAGAGAATTGCTACGAAACTCAGGTTTAAAAAGCAAGTCAAGAAGAGGTCAAGAAAAGACTCTAATTTGCCAGTTAGTCTTGATTTTGAAAAAGTTGAGTCTGTCTAAGTGTTCAAACTGGTTCAGTATTTTACAATCATAGGACACTTACCATGATCTTTGATGTGTGACTGATTTATCATAGAAGCAGTGAATTTGCATATTAAAAAAAATTAATTAACGAAGCTGATGTCATAACTTGAATTTATTTACAATTTGTCTTTCTCTTGTGTAGACTCATTCTTGGGGGTTGTGCTCATTGATTTGAACATGCTTAATCCAGTTGCCATCAATCCATTCAAATCACTAAGGTTCGAAGGGAGGACTACTGTATTGGACTCTTTTGCAATTTTTCCGAACTCTTTGATGTATTGTTGCGCAACTTGAAGATTAATTGCGTCTGTACCACCAGGGGTGTTCTTGATGGAATTAGCGATTTTTTCAATACTGAGAGCTGTGGCCTCTGCTTGCAATATGATAGATTGCTTTTCACCCTCGGCAATGTTAATTCTCGATTGTCTTGTACCCTCTGATTCCAATATTTCTGCACGTTTGGATCTCTCAGCACTGACTTGTCTATGCATAGCATCCAAGACATTCTGAGGTGGGTGGATATCTCTGATTTCATAACGCAAACATTCAACTCCCCAGTGCTCTCTTGCAGCTTCGTTAATAGTGCTGTTGATGTTGGTGTTCAACTGCTGCCTCTCCTTCAATACAGAGTCTAACGTTAATGAACCAATTTCGGATCTCATGGTAGTTTGCGCAAGTTGACTTATAGCAAACTTGAAGTCTTCCACACCATAAGATGCCTTGTATGCATCATTGACTTTTATATACAAGATACCATCCAATTCCAATGACACGTTGTCTGCCGTGATCGCGTTTTGAGATGGAATTTCAATTGCGGTTTCTTTAAGGGATTGAACATACGTGATTCTGTCGAGAATAGGAATCAATAAGGCGATACCCGGTTGCAAAATCTTGTGAAATTTGCCCATTCTCTCCACAACATACGCCGTTTGCTGAGGAACAAACTTGATAATCGTGTTAGATGGTAAGCGTTCTCTTTGGAAGAAGCTTAACGATGGCGGGGGGATTCTGGCCGAATGCAGGACACTATATCCTCTGGAAAAGCATTTCAATGCATAGGAAGCTTTAGCAAGTTTTGAAATATTCATTTTCATTGACGGGTGAGTGATGAACTAAAGGCGCACTCCACTTGCGTTGCCGCTGAAAATGCCCGCTCGCCAAAAGTAGTGCACCTTGATGCGTGTAGGCAAATCAGGGACAATAATCAAAATATGGCGAAAGACTCAGAGAAACGGAGTAGTGCGTCATATTTTTTTTTTTCGAATTTAGAGCATAATTCCAGAAATTATCTAGCGTAAAAACCTTTTCACTCTCTGGCCTAACATACCTAAAAGTTGCTCACGTGACCTCCCGCATCTTGAGATCTCGAGATGAGATTCCACAAACTAGCGTAACTACTATTCAAAGATGCCTAAAGATGCTGGAATTTCTCTCAATGAGAGAAAATTTGTCGTGGAAGGATTGATGAATGGATTTCGTTTGAATGGTAGGGGCCTTCATGAGATGAGGAAACCAGAAATAACTGTCTCAGAAAGTGAGTATGGATATGTGGAAGTCAGTCTCGGCAAAACAAGTTTGGCGGTAAGAATCAGCAGTGAGATTGTCAAGCCGTTTGAAGACAGGCCTTTCGAAGGAGTGTTCACTATCAATACAGAGATCAGTCCTATGGCTAGCCCGATGTTCGAGAACGGAAAAAGCTCCGATGACGAAGTGCTAATTTCGAGACTAATTGAGAAGGCCGTTAGGAGATCAAACGCTTTAGATCTAGAAAGTTTATGTATCATTGCAAATGAGAAAGTGTGGCACATAAGGGCCGATATTAACTTTCTTAATTGTGATGGCGGCTTCATTGATGCTTCTTGTTTGGGTGTCATGACCGCGCTTCAGCTATTTAGAAAACCCGACGTTTCAATCAATGGAACAGATATTATAGTTCATGATTTTGATGAAAGACAGCCAGTTGCATTGAGTATTCTCCATGTGCCGCTTTGCGTGACATACTCCTTCTTTAATCCGGTCGATAAGATCGAGAACATTAAGGGAGCTGATAATCAAGAAATTGCCATAATGGATGCCGACCTAAGCGAGGAGCTCATTCGAGATGGTACTTTGGTGATCACTTTAAATAAGAATCGGGAACTCATCCAAATTTCAAAGAATGGTGGTTTACCCATCGACAGCGTCACTCTTTTGGAGTTAACCAAATCTGCATATGCTACCATTGAAACCATGACTGACATGATCAAGGACCTTCTCGCAGAAGAAGAAAATAAGCGCTACAAGAGGTTAAACCTAGGACTTCTTGAAGTTGGAGCTACAATCTAAGATTATCACTTTTTCTTAATCTACTGTCTTTTGAAAAAGCTATCCAATGCACCTTTACCAACAGCTACCTTCTTCACTAGCTTTTTTTTTGACTGCAAGGATTTGGTCGACCTCTGATCCTGAAGGTTTCCCCTTCCTTGTAATTTCGAGTTGCCCAAACCAATATTATTGTCCGCAACATCTCTGGCCTTTTCTTCCTTTTCCTTTTCGGCTATAAAATCATGCAAAGGCAGAAATTCAGATTTGCTATATTCGAGATACGATTTCATCAATTCCAGGTTCAAATAAGAACCAAATAGAAAATTAACACTGTACTTAATAGTTTGTAGCTCCAATATATCTTCAGGCACTTGGCCTGATGAGGTAGTAAGACTTTCCATAATCTGGCTGGAGAGTGAATAGTCAGGATTGTCAGAAAACACTTGTATGAGTTTTTTTATTCTCTTTTCAAGAAGCGAGTAAAGTTTCACTAAGTTTAATTTGTGGAAGGACTCACCATTCTCTTCTATTTCATCGCAAAACGAGCCTAAACATGAAGTTATGCTGGAGCTAATGAGATGAATTTGCTCCAGATCTTCAAGACAGACGGAAAAACCATCTAGAATGTCATGAGTAGTATGATAACGCGTTGTGTATATCTCCGATTGCGATGATATCCAATTGATCACTGGATAGGTTATGTCAAACTCCGTGAAAGAAATGAGCAGCGGATTGGATATAACACTCCCATAATCATTGTCAGAAGTCTCTATAATGCAAGACTTCACTGGCTCACCTGACTGCAATTTTGGCTCTGGACGCTTGTCGAATTGACTGCCCGGGCCAATCTCTCTGAGCTCATATATAGTCTTTCCAGAGATTGCAAGAGTAAATTTGCTGGTTTCTGTTTTAAAAGAGCAAAATTCAAAGTCATTGACCTCATCGGGTATTAAAAATAATTTAGTCCTATTGTCTATTGCGTTCATAGTTGTGGATTATGGTATCTCGAGACCGATCTTTTTAAGCTTAGTGCGAACGTGTATATGCACGATTTTATGAAGGAGAAGATGTGAATAAATAAATTGATTTCTTGGTGTCTAAATCATAAGCCAGCTAAGGACTGGATGAAATCACGGACTGCTCCAATACTGGCAAGAATAATCATGACTGTTCCAAAAACACTGAAACTTAAAGAACTCATCGAAGCAGCCCTAGGATCAACATTGAGTAGATGTGCGGTTGCAATAGCACCGCAATTGATTCCAAGTGTGACACCTCTGGTGACATAATCATTTGAAGGAATTCTTAGTAATTTGAAGAACAGGTCACCAATAAGAACACCGCAAATTCCGCTAAGAATGGTGCAGACTGCCATCAAAGATACGGAGCCCCCTAACGATTTCATAAGTGGAGTCCCCAAGGCCAATGTTACCAGTCTCCCTATGAATCCTATGGATCTCTCAGGGCTTATGCCAATTTTGAAACAAATAATAGGGTAGCATAAAAAGGTTATCACCATTGAAATCAATAAAGGTGGCATCAATACCCAAAAATTTTTCACGAAATCTTTTCTATGAGTAAACATTGGCAAAGACAATGAAACAATCGAGATATCCATCAAAGACGATAAAAAATCGCCACAACCAGGCCACATTGGTTGAGAAGTAAAAGTACTAGACATCGAACTCGGGACTGTTTCGCCATTATCGTACATGGCTTTCCCATTAAAAAGATTGAGATAAGTCTTTCCAGTTTTGTAGTACCTTAAGTCATCGAGGAACCCTTTGGGCGATCCTTTGTGATATATAAGCGAGGATATAAAGCACACAAAAAGAATTTCAGCAGTCAGTATCAAAATGGGATGAGCAAACTTCTTCGTTTGGGGAAACTTTTGTGGAATCAAAAGGGCAAGCAAATAGCAGGTGACTGTTAATCCCAAATGAAATGGTAACATAACATGAATGGAGCGAATGTAATAAAAAGGTAAAGAGATAAAAAACAAAGCGACGTAAAGGAACCAATCAATGTAGTTTGAAACAATAATCGCAACTTGTTTAGAGTTTTCGGACATATGGTTATACTCCTCATATGCCTTCTGAGTATGAATTTCGAAGTCACTTGCTGCTACCAATTCATCGCTTCGACTCAGCAAAGTAGAAGATCGGATGTCCAATTGAAAGCTTGGTGAGGGCTCTTCAGGAAACTGAGTTGTTGCAAATCTCTTAATTACTGCAGAATCCGCTTCTTCAAAAGGATTCTCAGTGATTGACGACGTCCTTATTTTTCTTGTTGGCTCTGTGTTGGATGGCCTAAGGGAAGAAATATCAATGGTTGTAATGTCTTTCTGGGCTCTCGTGTATGGCTTACTCAAGTCAAAAAGTTCGATATTTAATTCTTCAGTTGTCCCTCCTTCACTTTCATGAACAGTTCCATTGTCCAGTTTTTCAGAATTCGAATTATCATATCCAATAAAACCCAGTAGGTTTTTAAGCAACATGATCAAGTATACATCAAATACCATAAGTAGTAATCCCCCAACGACAAAGACTGCTGCTATTTTAGCACATTCGACAAAGGTGATCTTTTCACTAAGAGGCAATGAAATGAAGGAAGGAAGAAAGAAAACGTTGATCCATTTGAGCGTGAAGTTCATGGATGGCTGTATGATCATAAGGTAATGTTCTAGAATCCATGAAGCCACATTTCCCATTTGTTTGAATTTTCCTTTCTTTGGAGTCCCACCCAAGTTCGCAAACAAATTCAAAATGACAAGGATTATCAAATTAACAAGCATGCCTAGAACAGAAGCCGGAAAGTTGATTTTGGCGATATCCACAAGTAACACGTTGAAGCCATACAAAATTGTGAACAAGATAAGAATACCAATGGGAATTAAAACGAAAGAATGAACGATATGGTGCTGGGAATACCACAAGCCATACACCACACCTTTAAGAATATCATTTATAGAGATCATGGAAACTCTATTTGAGCACCTCGATGCTTTCTCGATGTGGGGTGAATGTCCGCCTGCGCTAATTCATGTGAGAATTTGGGGTAAGATCCGCGGGTACGCTGCAAGATGAGGGATGCACATAGCAGCAATTACTAGCAAACTGGAGCTTATCGGCGAATACATGTACTCACGAAGGCCTCGTATTTGCTATATTTTAATGTGTCTAGAAAACAATGTTACGTCCGAATAATTGATTATTGTTACTGTAATTGGCATTTTTGTTCTTCATAGGCTATAGCCAAAAGCTTCTTCAAATCTGAAGATTAAAATTGAGCTATTTACAAGCTCGACTTTGCTTAACCGTTTCCAATTCATTGCTAGACTACATAACAAACACTAAATATGTTTACAGTGGGTATCGCACACCCGAGTGCAGCTGCACAAGCTGAAATTTCTGTTTTTATGTTGTTCTGTCACCCTACCATGAATCATATCGTGCTATTTATTCAAGTAAATAGTTTTAAATTAGCCCTTGGCAAGTCGACGTGTCCAAGTATCTTAAGCTTCAGAACCTTCTATCAAATCTTTGAACTCTTCTTTGGCGTATCTCAAACCACAATAGCCGCAAGTAGATGCTTTTGGCTGATCTAAGTTGATGAATACTTTGGGGTGCCCTTGTAAAGTGGAGCCCTTGTTTCCATCACATACTGCGATGTTACCTTCATGCAAATATCTCACGGGCTCTTTGGCAATCAAATTTATGGCAGCATATGGCTGGGGTTGCACACTCAAGTCTTTTTGGATAAATCTGTGTGGATGGGTGGCATAGACATCTTTACGTCCTGCTTGAGATGGAGACCAAGTCTTTTCACTATTGGGTGCCGGCATGGCATTTTCATTGTGTTCTAACTCCTGTGGCGTGAGGCCAGTGGCACTGATTTTGGCGGGTTGAGCGACAGTGGTCTGGAATCTCACAGTCGATCTTAAGAGGATTCTTCTCAACATGCTTGGTTGATATTGTTATGTTGCGTGTCTTAGGATGGAAACTGAATAAGCGCACTCTATGGACCAGGTTATTGGATAATTTCGTTAGCGAACCCGTATGCAAGAAATTTTCTCACCTGTGAAAGCACTCGCCAGCTCCCACCAGTACATCCAAGATAAGCGTTTTTACACTTATCAAAGAGATGCAATCTGTCACTATCCATAAATACACCGATTTCTTAACGGCAATTGAGTTTGGACCGCAGGATTCAGCACCAGAAAACTTCATTGTGTTCATAGGTGGCCTTGGTGATGGCTTCTTGACGGTCCCATACGTTCCACAGTTGGCTGAGACTATAACTGCACAGCTTGGCGAAGGGTGGGTTGTCGTTCAAGCATTGATCTGCTCCTCATATTTAGGATTTGGCACCGGTAGTTTAGAAAAAGATTGTCGTGATTTATCCTTTCTAGTGAAGTATCTTAGACAAAGAAGAGGAAGTGCTGACTCTAAGGTGATTTTGATGGGCCATTCAACTGGATGCCAAGATGTCATGCAATACCTAACCAAATTCAGTACACAAAAATCTTGTGAATCTCTTATGGTATTGAATGGTGGCATTTTGCAAGCCCCCGTCAGCGATCGCGAAGGTATCCGAAATGATTCAAATACCAAAGAGATTGATGAATTGTTGAGCTTGTCTAATTATTATATTGAAAATGGAAGGGGCAAGGAGATGCTTCCTCACAAAGCTCAGAAATATACATTTGGCTCACCAGTCAATGCATACAGATTTAATGCGCTATTGAGCGTGGGCGGCGATGATGATTACTTCTCATCGGACTTGACGCATAAGGATAATCTCAAACTGTTTGGCGGGATAAGGGTTCCAATATTGGTTCTTCCAGGCGAAAAGGATGAGTTTATGCCTGCTTCCATAGAAAAAGAGGCACTTTTAAATTCCTGGAGAAAGGCTTGCAACCCTTGTTTCTGGAGCAAGTACAGCAAGGTTATCCCTGGCGCCACCCACAATATCGGACCTGCCTCTGCTGAAGATTCTGTGGAGATATTGATCAGGACCGTCCTAGATTACATCAAAGACACTTTTTGAATAATATTTTTCTATCGCCTTTCTTAATAGTCACCCTTGATTTGAAAGTTTTCTATCTTTTCAATAAATTCTTCATAGAACTGTTCCTGACTTAAATCTTCTGAGGGTTCTTGTGGCTTGGACTTCTGAGTAAACTGCCACCATTTAGACTTTGACACCTGTACTAGTGAAGTTTTCCTCTGACCAACTGGGTCCAACCTAGCCGTCAAAAATCTTGCTTGGGAGTGGCCCCTTTGAGTCAAAATGATGCTAGGCTCGAAGTTGCGGTTTGGTATGATATGATTTCTAACAAACTCAAGGGCCCTTATTAAGGAATCATTTTGGGGCTCACCATAAATTAGCTCTTCATTGGTAGAATGATGCAAAGCAATCTTGTGCTCAGACCGAGAATACTGATTGAAAATAATGATGTTGAAACCACTATCCAAGATATAGAACTGTTGTTCATCATTAATCAACTTCATACTATCAATATTCGGTGGAACTTCTTTAGGTAGTCCTCTGTCAAGCTTATAAAGAATAGGCCGGACCATGCACCACGACTCATTGCCGTCGGATCTCAAGAACAAATGATGATTGAAAGCAGTTTCGTCTGGAGAACTGTTGAATATTCTCACAAGCTGAGGGTTTCGCCTCAAGCTGTATGACAAGGCAGGTAGTTCTTGAAATTGCAGGCATATGGCAAACTTATTTTTAAAAACAAGTGTAGGTGTGTCTGTCGTTTGTGAATCGATTGTAACACCTCCGAATACCTTCATGATCCTAAGAAGAGCATTATCGACCTCATGCACCACATCATCAAAAGATTCAAAGCCAATAGTAGTATCAATCTTACTGATGAGAAGCCGTGCGAACAATGCAATCCATGCTCTGTCATTAAAACTCTCTAACAATGCCTTCTCCTTCATAATATTGCTCTTGGTATTCACCAACCTGTACTTCCCATTGCTGAGCTTCACTTGGTTGCCTGCGAGAATAGCCAAAGTCGTCATTCTCTTCACAGTCAGGACCCTCAGAACAAAAGTCAGAGATACTTCATCCCAAAATTTAAGGTGGAATTGAATGTACACTTCTTTGATGCCTTCCGAACTCAAAGTAGCTGACGAAGAAGCTGTTTCTATATCAAAGTAAACAGCAATCGTATCTTCCGTGGAAACATGTCCCATGTACCACTGGTTGGTGAAGTTTCGTTTCTTCAAACTGGAATCGTACCTTGTAATAGAGTCAGAGATTTTATCGTGGTGCATGCTTATTAGTTTGGATGAGTGATATGATGACTGAAGCTCAGTCAATCCTGCAACTGCTTTCATAATTTTAACTCCAGGAGATGTAAGGATTGTAAGCTGGCATAACTGGATCCTATTATTCAGTCTCAGCAATTGCCGGGAGAGTGCATGAGCAAATTTAATCGAAGAAAAACTGTCAGTTAAGACAATACTTCCGCCGCTTGCAGTTGCCAAGTGCTTCATTTCATAAATTCCAACCTGGTCTAATGAGCCTGTGTACAAGTCACAGGAGAATTTCGGGGAACTTTCAGAAGTGGTGAAATCAACTAATTTTCCTCTTGAAGTATAAACAGCCTTGTACGCATCTGCCACTTGATAACCACAAATAATGTAGGAAATATATCGGTAGAATTTGCTTGCCAGGACAAAATGAGGTGCTTTGAAATTAGCCACGTCATAATGTGATCTAATATGCTCTGACTCTGTCACAATTCTGCCTGGCCCAAGTGTTGCAGGTCCGGTCAAAAATGCATGTATTTTACCGTGCGAGAATGGGGCACAAAACTTTGTTAACATAAGTGCCGTCGAAAGAACTGCAAGCCCGGTTGCTCTGGGAGCTTTGAAGGAAGACGTAAGTTTGGGCCTTAAACTGTCGATGTAATCAAAAAGCTCTTGAGATGGCGCCAGTAAAAATCCGGCCTCTAATAGAGCACGATGATTTGGCATGAGGTCCAAAGAGGGGAATAGTTTGGCTCCGAGTGTGTCCACAATCGATTCGTTCTGCAAATATTTAATATCCTCACTATTCTTCACTAGCGATTCAGATGTGAACGCTACCACTTCATTTCTGGTTGGACAATGGACTTCAACAACATCAGTAAAAGTCATCAATAGAATCCTGGTAGTCAGAGGGACGCTGGCGAGTTCTTTGATAAGATGACTCTTGAGGGCATTGAATTCATTTAAGTGCAAAGCATCCGTGAGCTGATATCTATCAAGCAAAAATGTTAGAATCAGATTTTTAGCTGATTGCAAATGCAATCGACTTATGTCAGTAGGAAGAAGGTAGTCAATAGTATTTCGAGTGGTGGGCCGGATCTGAATGGGAATCTCCGGATCAGGAATTGATTTGTCAGGCAAGTCGAAATATTTCGGAAAGTATGTAGTTTTTGTACATAGAGGGCACCACCACATTTTATTTTGTCTATCAATTCGAATATACGGGTTGATGTAGCCCCCACACAGAGAACACAGCATTAGTTCTTTATCGGTCGTTGGACATTCTTCTTTGAAAGGCGAGAACATGCACCCTAATGGAGTCAGCATATTTGTCTGTTCAAGTTTGGTCAGCGGAAATAAGTCCCAGTTGAACTCAGCGATACTCATTTTTAGGTATAAATAGATGTTGTTGAACGAGGGATATCAAGAGGAAGAAGACTATCAGATAGTTCCTGCATATATAAATCTGCGGCCTTGACCGAGAGTCGATAAGATTCTTGAGTGTCAGTCACGTGTAAACTCATGTGATCCTTGAGATGAAACGCATCAGCGAAAAATGAAGAGCATCTCACAAACTGAAGCAACAATGGTCGTAAGGAACGGAAAATCAAAGGCAGCCAGGAAAAGGGAGGGGGAGAGTAAGATGAGGACAGTCGAGAGCGAGGTTACCACGGATCTGCAAGCTCGTAATCTTTTACAAAACCAACCAAAACTCACAGAGAAATCTAAAGTCAAGAAGCCGTCCAAGGCAGTTGTGAAAAAGCTACAAGCAAAAGCAAGGTTATACGGAGCCAGGAATGGTAAAAAATACACGGAAGACCAATTAAAAATTCAAGACTTGAATAGGGCTATTGTGCCGGGTCTTAAAGCCATCAAGGGCAAAAAGGGTAAAAAGTTTGTGGATGATAGCGACAGCTTGAAACTAAACCTTCTAGTGAAGTCGATCAATGATAAATATGAGCAATTGAACGAGTCTAAATTGGAGAAATCTAGAAGGTTGGAGGAAATCAGAGAGCTCAAAAGAAAGGAATTAGAGAGAAAGGAGCAGGAAAAGAAGCTGAAATTGGAAGACAAGAAGGCTGAGATTAAGAACAGGGCCAACAAGGCCCGATCTGCTAGAAGAAAGAACGCACGTGATGCCAGAAAGGAAGATTCCGAGCCTAGCGACGAAAAACCTAAGAAGAAATCCGTCTCGTTTGCATGATTTGAGCAATCGATTTATTAGCATTACATTTCCTTAACCTGAAGCTGTCGAGGCGACTTACCAAATCGCACGACTTCTCATATTTTTCTGTCTCAGTTTAGCGTAATACCATCCATAGAGTAACCCCGCTACACTGCCGCCAAGATGAGCACCGTAATCATAACGACCCCACCTAAGGGCAATTCCAGCGGCATTCAAGGCGACCGAACCCAAGAATAACATCCATGCACCACCAGGAACAGGGAAAAAAAATATTGCGATTGGTGCTTTTGGAACCAAGTAAGAAAAAGCCCCAAAAACACTGAATAGAGCGCCAGATGCACCTAAAGAAGCCACATTAAGCGATGTCCTCATGATAACTGGAATAGCAACGGAAATGAAAGACGAAATGACAGCAGAGTTGAGGTACAAGGAGAGAAAGTTAGGCGCCCCGATTGCAGAGGCAAATGTAGTTCCGAAGGAATAAAGCATGAGCATGTTAAACATGAGATGAAACGGGTCCTGGTGAGAAAAGGCCGAGCCAAGAAGTGACCATGGGGTCCGAATATTGTCCTTTAACAAGAGTCCATAACGGGACATATATCTAGCTGCAACCGGGCTTCTCCAGGCCAAAAAACCCGCAATGTTTAAACCAATTATGACGTACACAATCGATTTTGGGTGTTGTCTGAAATATGAAAAAGGTGGTATCTTCATCATGTAAGGAGCGACCAACGTTGTCACTCCACAGAAAGCCACTGTGAACAATGCGGGCTTCTTAAGCACATTCCAATTGATCTTGTTGCGGCCATAATGATTGTTGTACCGGGCCCAAGTGGAGGAGAATCGGTTATGTTTAAGGGGTGTAACATTCTTGTTGCGTGTAAAGAAGCCGCAACCTCCGAGATTTCGCCTTTTTAGCAAATCAACTGGCTTCAGCCTGAAGGTATGAGAGAATTGCAATAGACTTCTTGTGGGGAACATGAACAGAAGATGTTGACGGGAAAGGGGCGCGATGCAGGATTATGAAGGTTGCGAAGGCACTGGCGAAGGGTGGCGCATCAATTCAGCCAACATGCAAGAAAGGACTAGATTTGGTATGAGGACCGCACCAATGCATAGATATAAGAGCTGTTTTCGGGATACAATAAAATGGTTGTAGCACTATTGCTGTACTTCACGGAACTAGGGTCATTGCATCTGGCTATCTACGAACTCATAGCCATTAATACGGTACGCTTCTGAAACCCGTACCTCAAATATCGACTGAAGGTGTTATGACGAGCGTCCGCGCTAAATCTTAAAAGTACTGTATATACGTGTCCGATTGCCGTTGTGACTGTCTTTCACACGTGACCGAAAATTTCTTCACCGTCTCAACTTCAACACTCGCGCTCCTTCCACCAATCTGTAATCATCATATAATGTCTGTTGAAGCCTCTGTCTCCTACGCTGCTTTGATCCTCGCCGACGCTGGTGTTGAGGTCACCTCCGACAACTTGTTGTCCATCACCAAGGCTGCTGGTGCCACTGTTGACAATATCTGGGCCGATGTTTTTGCCAAGGCCTTGGAAGGTAAGGACTTGAAGGACTTATTGTTTTCTTTCGCTGCCGCCGCTCCAGCTGCTTCCGCAGGTGCCCCAGCTGCTGCTGGTGGTGCTGCCGAGGCTGCTGCCGAGGAGAAGGAAGAAGAAGCCGCTGAGGAGTCTGATGATGACATGGGTTTCGGTTTGTTCGATTAGATCACTAAATATCCTTTAATTACACAGCATGGAACATTCATTGTAGACTCAATTATGATTGATAATGAACATGATTTGTCGTATTGACATTGTTTTACCTGGTCCTCATAAATCTTGGTTTCAACTACCCATTTTCAATGGCTTGCCAAGTGTCTACATGTAAATCAAGGTGTCGATTCCACTTTTGCTACACGTGGGTATTCCAACTTCTACCCTGTTTGCTTTAGATAACACTCACTACTATCAAATTACAGAGTCACACCTCAAGCTATGCAAAATTGCAAGACTAGGTTCAGAAGTTGCATGGGCTAGCCGTAGCCACCTCTGACGTAAGCACTCGCGCTACGCACGCTAAAATGAACTGAAGGTTGGTTACGCCTTCCGAGGAGTACTAGGAAAGCAAGTTTGTGCGTGTGTAAATTTTAAAATACCAAAAAAAGCGTGCGGGCTCGGCCACTCGAAACAGTCATATCCTTAATCCGACCAGCCAATTCGGGTCTGATGTAGTGAGTGGAAAATTCCTCATCGGGCCAGTGTTCGGTTAATATCTCGGCAATCCTCAACTTTTGGGAAAGCGCGAATACTAAGCTGCTCCGAGCCTTGAGTTCGGAACCCAATGCGCAGAACAATCACTTACGTAAGCGGATTCACACAGAGACTTAACTGCGGCCGGAAATAATACCACCAGAAAGTGTTCATACTATGTGAATGAGGCAAATCGAGTAGCTTCGAAACGTCTATGTAGAATCTTTCCTTATGCTTTTTGTTAGATTGAGGTGAAAATCTAAAACTTTTCGGCTCCGAACCATGTTCCGGTTGCTTGCGAAGTTTCATGTCAAAGCGTCGGAGCTAATTCTCAATTGAGATATTTCGGCTCTGAATCATCGGAGCGCACATAATAACAGCCGCGCTTTTGGGTCAGAGCAACCATACTGTTAAATAACTTGCTAACATAGGAAATGGATCTGCCTCAAAAATAGCTACATTGTTTGCTTATGTCGTTTTTAATCTACGCAAATTTTTTCCCAAATGATTTTAGCTCCGTAGGTTTCTCTGTATGTCTCGGTCTCTCTCCGTGGTTATGTACGGATATGCGGGACGGAAATGACATGAGCAATTATAGCGTAAGCCGAATCTGACGTACATCGCGCGGATTCGGATGACAAACCGAGCCGACACTGCAGCAATCTGACTAATTCTGTTGCACATATATATGCCACAAACTCGCTTCAACACCTTCTTCTATTTTAGTCTTATCAGTGTTAATCGTTTCACAATTATTTTAAGTTCCCCTTCGCTGTCTGAAATGTCCTCTGCCGCCGCGATGTCTTTTGCATCTTCATACGTCTTGGCTTCAAGAGTCAGATCTAAACTTACAAAACAAGCAGCTGACCCAAGAAGCTCCTTGAGAAATTTAGTCCTTCAAGCAAACATGTTGGATAATTTGATGGACCACATCTCAACTAAAACAAAGACCCTCAAGTCCGAAAGCACCGTTCAATTTAGCGTTCCCGAACCTATCAAGCACGATGCCCGCAGCACCACGGAAAGAAACAATGGCCCAAGTGTCACCGAATACGAGATTGATTCGGACTCGGACTCAGACTTTGATTCGGACTCAGATTCCGAGTACGATTCAGACAGTTTCGGGTCGGAAGATGAAGAGGAAGTGGAGACTGCTGTGTACCCAGTGCACAAAGTTTCTTTTGCCAAGAAAAACGCTATGCCAGTCATTGATCTTTCTGATGACTCTCAACTTCTGGTGATTATTGAAGCAGAAAGTGAGGACGATCTTCCGGAGTTGACTCACCTGATATCCTCGTCCGAATCTGATTCTGAAGATGACATTCACGAGCCCCACTACGTGTACTCCTCGGCAAAATACGCCCAATCAAACGAAAAACTAGATTCTATTGACAGAGTTATGTCTACTAGGGAGCATCATAAATCAGCTCATCATGAGAGGCATAACGCGGTCTACTCCATGGAAGCTATGTTTTAGTCTTGGCATTGATTGCACACTTTCACTTCTTGTTAAATTATACTGGCTATAATTTTTTTTTCTTATACATAGACTTAAAAATTTCTTGACATATCCCAATGTAGTGCCTTACAGAAAGCCCTAAAATCCCTAAAATCTTTAGGGGTAAGCCGTTGAGAAATTTGGAAGGCAAAGTTCATAACCGGGGCTAAAGACCTTTTTTGGGCGATGCCCCAGATTTAATATCGCGGCCCAGCCCATCGATCGGCTCGGCTCTTGAGGGTGAGATCCGTGGGGATTATCCTGTATACACACTGTAACAAAATGCGAGATTCTCGCCATGTACTTGATTCCGGCCTGCGGGTAGCCCTATTGTGATCTGCTGGATTAAAGTTAATTTCCGCTTTCTTGTTTCCTAAGCCCAGGTGGTGTTGTCGTTTCGTAAAAATGAGGCTCCCCGCGCGGCAAAAGACACGCCCAGACAGTACAAACGGCCGCCAAGAGTTTGTCGCACATAGTGGTGCACAGCCAAGACCATGGTTTCGGGCGCAGCGTGAATTTCCAGGCTGTATTGTGGACCTTTTGTGGTTCTTGCAGAAGTATAAAGTAGCTGATATTCAATTGGGATTCGTACTGCACAAAATTTCGTATCTACAGTTATCTAGAGTTCTCCGTACTTACCGGTCCGAGCCAAGCTATCATGACAAGAGCGTCTATGCGTGCAACTATTGATATGTGCTACATTTGTTAACTACAAGTTGGGTTGAGCATGATTTAAAGTGTATTAAAGGAGTTCAGATCAGAAAATCTGGCCACCGTGTAGTTGGTATTGAAATAATTGATATGCAGGAGGGAGTGCATAGATGACTCACTTTAGTAAGAGACTTTCGGTCAAACAATGCAAAAAAGATGCGATAAGTAAAAAATAAGTACTCCAAGTGGAGCTATAGACGCTAAAAGGAAAACGGTTTGACAAACAAGCACGAGAAGGAAGAACACATCATTATTAGGGCCACAAAGTATAACATGGCGGTGGATTCCTCTCGCCAACTAGTAAGACACAACTGTAGGCGCGTCATAGTGCCCTCATCGATGACAAGAGACCTAGGAACGCGGCCTACTCGCCTTCGCGGATAAGGCACTTTCGACTCCCGCAGTCGTAGGTCACTAAGCTGGGATCTGTAGAGGAGCTCCTTGGGTCTTCCTCTGGTGGGGTTTTTTTCATGTTCCGCATGATGCGAACCTTGCTCGAAACGTGGATGTGTGGAGTTGAAGGGAGCTAACAGAGTAATCGAAACCTTCTCTGACATGAGCTTTCCTGTGACTGCAGCTTGACACGACTCGTGGTAAGAAGGCGGGGAGACTTGTGCGCAAGTCATCAAATCCTTTTCATATTGGGGGCTACGAAGCTCAAACGTATACGGCTCAGCCTGGTTTTGAATAGGAATGGGTGCTTTGTTTAAAGTAGTGCTCTTTCTGCCTCTTCTCGGCTTAGAACCGTGTCTCATCCGTAGTTGACGGGCATAAGACAAAAATATGTTCATGTTGTGGAGTCAAGAAAGGGCAAGAAGGAAAAGTGGTGTGTTATGTACCGCAATTCTTCTTGATGTCTTTGTAATGTAAAGTCAGAATTTAGCCGCTCGAGCATAAGGAAGTCCTCCATGCAAGTGCATCACTGCTCATGCAAGTCGCCCAGGGATGACACATTCGAGAATGCCGTCGATAACGGCGTAGTAATGTGCCCGGGTCTCATACTACCACTACCCCTACATAATGCATTTGGAAATTAATCTTTAAATTCCCTTGAGAATAAATTTCTGCTTGGTATCTAAGCCCTCCTGTTGCGCACTCATAACACTTGCAGGTGTTGATGTCAAGAGCAATGCGAATTTTACGGNACTTGCAGGTGTTGATGTCAAGAGCAATGCGAATTTTACGGTGTCTCCACCCGCCCGGCTGACGTCCCGATTGTTTGTACGCTCACCTCTCCTTTGAAGCCGTTTTATGCAAAAAAAAAAAAAAAATACGCCAGTTGGTATTTTCTGGCAAGGCCTAGATCATGTCTCTAGTTCTCCCTTGATATCTATACTTTACATTTGTGCACTCAGATTCTAAGTTGGCATGCACATTTGCAAGTTCTACATATAAGCGCTCGGAATGACGTTCTTCCTTGGGCCTGTGAAAATACCCTTCCACACAAAAGTCAGTTCAGAGCTGACGAAATAGAGATATTCCGGCTACAAGTTTAGCAATTTTTGAGCGGTTTCAGACTAGATGTCAAATGTGGTGGCATGATCCTAAAATAGCAACCGTGGATTCCACGCACAGCAAGAAATGGCAAAAATAACCGAAACCTCAACTCAGAATAGTACTTCATGCCATCAGTCTGCAGGAAACACAACAATGAACACATGTGTTCTCGAAGCCCTTGCATAAAATTTCAGATTAATCTACCGAATGCTAAAATTGATAGATTTCAATGACTGATTCATGTATTCAGTTGTTTCACATTTACTCAAAATCTATTCACTTAACCTCGCTTAAGTCGTCTGACATACTGATTTGACCACACGTGACTTAATTAAATAACATGATCATCTGAAAACATCTGAAAATTTAAATTGCGTGGAACAAGCTGGTAAATGCATGTTAGATTTCCGCTTCGAAGGCAGACCAGAAGATGTACTCGGTTCTGCATATACACACTGCAGATTGATGGTGCGGCTGAATTCTAGGGGTGCAAAAGGTGTGACAGACCAGCAGATATATTTTCACAAGGATGATAAAAAAAATATAGCGGGTCCAAAAGTTATAGTAGCAAAATTTGCTCCTAAGCCAAAAAAGCCACCAGAATTATTGACTGTCTTTCATTGGCATACAGATTTCCTCCTTAGACCTCAGATCTATGCGGTATGCAACGGTTTTTGAGTCCGCCGACTTGAAAACAGCTTTTTGAATCCGCCAACTAAAAACCTCTTTTGGCATTAGCATTCATTAAAATAGTGTGTGTGTGTGTTTTTTTGGTAGGCTAGCTCTAAAATTTCTATATAAGGGCAATTTTTTTTTTTTCAAGTCTTCATCCTCCACATTCTTGAACGTTCGAGATACGCGAATACACTTCAAAAGATAAAGCTCCAGCAACAAACGCCAATCAAGCAATTTCAAATTTTATAGAACTTCCTCAATTATCGCATTAGATACATCAGAGACACCAGAACAAACTACGCCATCAGGAATCTTTGCGCGATCAGACACATCTTACTACCAAGAACGTCTAGACAACTGAAACGACTATAAGTCAGACAAAACACCAAAGCGTCGAAAACCTTTGAATCTTTTCAAACCACTAATCGTCTTTTACAAAGGCATATCAGAGGTTTTAGGAAAAGTAGGTAGACCTAAATTTTATAAACAGTCTCAAGCCCCTGGATATCTCAACCAACTACAAAGCAGAGACTTCATAAACCTCAAAGTCGTAGCAAAAGACACAGGAGGAAAAACAATAAGGTCAATCTACAAATTTAATCAAAGCGAACTCATTAGACAAATCAATTTCCATGGCTAGCGTGTCGAAGAAAAGAATGTCCCCCGAAAAGAGTCTGAAATCGGATATCGAACTTGCACGGAAAGAGAAAAGCTGCTCAATGAATTCGATTTCGAAAACTGAACCGGTCACTGATGCATCCATTGGAAACAGCAAGAGGAAGGAAATAGATCCCATTATTGCTACTAAGAGAATAAAGAAGCAGTGCAACCATACTACTAAACTTCCTCCCCTAACCCCTCTCAAGCCGATCCGGAGTCTCCGAAAATACCCTAGTCTTTACGAGGCATTGAAGACTACTCTCAAAGGAAAGAATGGACTAGAGTTAAACGATTCATTTCACGTTTATACCATATTTCTCGACATTTTGTTTGACTACCCACTTAAAGAGCGTCATTCGAAGTGTATAATCGCTCTTAAACCGATTTACACCTGTTGCCTTGAAGAAGGATGTCCAGCAATAGTTTTCGTCAATCCTCCTTTGAAAGCAAAAACATCCGAGTCTCCTAAAAGCCGCAAAATACGGAACCAAATTTTCAACAGTCTTGAAACAAAGCTTAAGAATTTACGGGATGGAGTTTTCCACAAGCTCAATTTGGCTGCACCTGAAATGCCCATGAGCACCATTCCAGAAGACTCAGAGTCCACAGACAATTCTCACACCTCTCACCACTGGAATAACGTGACCAAATCATCACAGAAGCTGGGAAACCATTCTGCTAGAATCTGGGAACAACTTTCAATGAAGCAATTAAATGAAATTGAGAAAGTCCATAAAAACGATACTCAATCATCTCTGGACTGTCCCAAAATACTCGGCTCTCAAAAAACAAAGAATTCCAGAAAGACCTTCTATTGGAAACACACAAAGACCAAAACTGTGCAGCTCCAAGTTTGCGATACTTCTAGAATTCTCGGTCCGAGTTTGTCTAGTGCGGGTAATGATTCAGTCATGACAGGTATCAAGGAACAAGAGGAATGTTTGGTCCAACTTGAGAGCGAAGACGTTCAGAACAATGAGGCAGCTGTACAAATTCGCCGGAGATATCTGGTTTTTGAGCCACCTCCAAAAACTTCCCTCTTTGTAGTTTCCTTCGACCTTGTATCCACGCTTGGTGAACCGGTAATCTTTTTTGATTCAGATTAGATTGGCTTATAGGAAAGAATTTCCTTGCCGAATTTTTTGCTCTAGTGGTCTAACACATCCAAATTTAGCTTGCTGGCTGAGTACTGCTTTAACTTTACAGGTAAGGGTAAATGTAACATGACTCGGAGCAAAAGGTATAAATATTTTCACAGTTAATCTAAAAATAAACTGAACTTGCAGTTCAAACACTAGCAGAAAATGTTCTTGAACTGGACCTTTTGGATATTAAAGTAATGGTATCCTGTGATGGCCTTAACTTTGATTGATCAATAGCCCCCCTAGATGTTGCTTTTGCCCACTATTCAATACATCCATTTAAGCCAGTGCTCTTGTCCGATTCTGCAAGTAATGAGGTAAAACGCATGACCAACTCAGAAGGACTATCCCCTGAAATCATATGACCAGCGGGCATTAGATTATTTTCAACTTTGTACTGTCAGATTTACTTATATACAATCAAGAATTACGATATGATTATTTTCCACTTTTTTGGAAAGTTTCTCGTTGGAACTCCGAAATACAGGTAAATAATGGTACATACACCTCAGCTATGACGATTCAACCCATTAGAAATTCAATGAGTTTTGTTAGATTCAGGTCTATGGTGATATTTTTTTTCTGAACTAAACGTATTTAAATACTTTAGGGTACATCACTTTAATTGGATAATTTACTACTTTGGCTGCACCTCCTTATATTCCCGTGCATTACATGGGTACGATCCCATACTAGCCCCAGTCATTCCAATAGCATGCAGGAGCCTATAGCTGAATGATACATGTTACTTGTGATCTTAACTTGTCAATTTCTGTCTGATAAGATTTGTACTGCGGGAAATTACATCTTACTAAATTTTGAACTAAGTCTACTTCGGGGGACGTGCCTATAATAGATATTTGAGAGATTACTTAATTTGTTGTTAACGCTTCTAACATAGATTCATTCCTAGTTGAAGCTTCGAAACCTCTTGTTTGGTAATTACAAGGTTTAGCATAATTAATATAACAAGACTTTTTTTATATCGCCTTCAATTAATCATCTACTATTGTGTATTTCAGCTACTATGATTAATGGCAGATTTCAATATAGGACTATGTTTCAGATTACTCTTTTATAAAGTTCTCTCAAGTACGTTTAATTTATTGTAGCAGACCTTCTGGTATTTCTATTTTCTAGGTTAACTCATAATTATGAAACCTTTTCTCTTTCTCTCAACAGTTCCTTACTTCAAAAGAAAATAGAATGAAAACAAAAACCTTAATGACATTTAGCAAAAGAGTCACAATTTTGATTCCAAAAGCCATATCTGATGAACCTCGGCTATTTTTCCTCTTAATGTGCTAACTCCATTTTGATGGCAATTTTTTCTTTCCATTAGCTATATAAACTTTGCCATGCAATGACTTTGCGATGCGCTTAACAGCTGCTTACCTCCATTAATACTTTGCTAGCTCATTTTGAAAAATACTTATTATTCTGAAGTTTTTTGACCTAAAGTAATAGATTGGATACTTTTAAAAAAAAGTTTATGATATTCTTAACTTTCTTGTGCTGATTCATCTTGCTCTCTAAATTATAAAGAAGCTATCAGATACAGTGTTTTTCAAAACTAATCAAACTAAGGCTGCAACACGATTCAAATCACACTAGCAAAATTAAACAAATCAAGAATTCAAAAAGTTTCGTACACCCCTAACAAGTTGTTGTATACAAGATATCAAAGAGACCAGTTCATATTCTGTCCGTTTTGACCTTTGATTGGTACTGCAAGACTCCCAAATGTAGTACATATGAGGCAATCCTCCAGATTTAAGATTTCAGAATATTGAATTCTAATGGAAGTTGGTGTGAAACATTACGCCATTTTGAAAGACAGTCCAAAGGGATACGAAACTATTTGAATTATTGGTTTGAATCGGTTTGATAGTGTGGTTTGGGAAGCTTTGAAGAACACTGTATCTCTTTTTCTGTAGCAATATCGGAGAATGAATCATATATATCGTGGTCTTTTGTCTTTCTGGTGTTGACAAGTACCTTCACATTTTTTTCTTGAGATTGCCTCTTTAGCTTAGTGGTAGAGCGTTGCACTTGTAATGCAAAGGTCGCTAGTTCAATTCTGGCAAGAGGCATTTTTTATTGGCATTCAAGATTACAATCACGTGACATGGTGGTTCCAGGTACCGCATGTTTACGCTTAAACTTACTTCTCCCTACATTGCCTCACAGTGTACTCCAACATGCTTTCACACAATACAAGAGCCGGGTTTCGATATACCGTATTCCTTGGAAAACCCCCTTCACGATGCTTTACGCTACTTGTACCCAATCCTTATAAGTCCCAAGTTCGTTGTCGTCTGGCGGCAAATAATATTGTATTGAAGAAAAACATCAGTTTCATACTGGCCTTGGCCCGTGCTGCCAAAATTCCCGGGTATATTGGCGGCTCAGTTGCTCTTGGAGGTACTTTTGTTGCTTATAAAGTCGAACAGGCTTCAAACTACACAAATGAAAAGCTTTCCTCCATAAAAGATTTCACAGCAGATTTATTCGACAAAACAAGCCAGTTTCTAAAAAAGAGCAGCGGTTCCGGTGAGGGTTCTGGCAGCAGCGGTGGTGATGGTGGTGGCGGAAGCAGTGATTCTGCTACTTTGGGTGCCACAGCAGCGGCATTGGGGCTTTCCGCTGAAGAGAGTGAATCTACGACAGCCGAGAGCAGCGATGACGAAGATGAATTCGAGGAGGATGATGAGACTCTTATCGACCAAACAGAAGAGGAGACTTTTGATATTGCAAGTGACGATACCACTGACGATATGCTCAATTTAACGAGACAAATGATTGAAATCAGAAACATCTTGACCAGAGTGGACAATGAGTCAGACACTTTAAAGCTACCCTCCATTGTGGTTGTCGGCTCGCAGTCCAGTGGAAAATCATCGGTCTTGGAAGCCATTGTGGGACAGGAGTTTTTGCCAAAGGGTAACAACATGGTGACTAGACGTCCCATTGAATTGACATTGGTGAATTCGCCAGATTCGGCAAGCGAGTCCGCAGAATTCCCAGCTCTCAATCTTTACAACGTGACTGATTTCCAACAGGTACAGAAAACGCTTTTTGATTTAAACATGGCTGTTCCTGCGTCCGAATGCATCTCCAATGACCCAATTCAAATTACGGTCCGCTCCCCTAAAGTACCTGACCTTACGCTCGTTGACCTTCCTGGATATATTCAAGTTGAGGCCGAGGACCAACCTCAGGAGTTGAAGCAGAAAATCAGAACTCTCTGCAATAGGTACTTAGAAGCACCCAATATCATCTTAGCGATTTCCGCTGCTGATGTTGACTTAGCAAACTCTTCTGCGCTACGTGCTGCCAAAATGGCAGATCCTAGAGGTGAAAGAACTGTGGGAGTCATAACCAAGCTTGATTTGGTGGAGCCTGAGAAAGCGCGTGCAATCCTTCTTAACAGAAAGTACCCTTTGAGAATGGGATATGTTGGTGTTATTACCAAGGCGCCTCAAGCTTCCAAATCCACATCGGCAACTTTGTTTAGCAGAAAACAGCTCACGGGTTTTCAAGCTTATGTTGCCCAACAAAACTTCGAATTCACGTATCTCAAGGACCACAGAGACACGTTCCAAGGCACAGTCACAGGCTCCAGAAACTTGAAAAAGAAGCTTATGAAGGTCTTGGAAAAGTCAATGTCAGAAGCTTTAAGGCCAACACACCTTGCCATACAGCTGGAGTTGGAAGAGACATCTTACAGGTTTAAAGTTGAGTTCAACGATCGTCCTCTCACACCGCAAATGTACTTGGCTAACAACATTGACTTGTTGAAATTGGGTATAAAGGAGCTCAGTCAAAAGTTTTCCAGAAACGAATTACGAGCCATGCTTAAAAATGAGCTCGACCAGAAAGTGCTAGATTTGTTGGCGGAAAGGTACTGGAATAGGCCCGTGGACTACCATGTCAAAGAAACCATTTATGCCTCAATTGAGCCAGATTTGAAAGAGCTTAGTCAACTCAAAACTATTGAGGAAGACAGCTACTGGCATAAGAAGTTAGACTTGGCATCGAGCTCTTTGACCAAACTTGGTGTTGGACGTTTGTCCACGGCATTGGCATCTGAAGTAATGGTTACCGAGATCAATAACCTTGTTGAGAAAACCCAGCTAGCAAAGCACCCAATGGCACGCAAAGTGGTGGAAGATGCCGCCAAATCCGTCTTGAAATCAAAGTACTACTTCACTGCAGACCAAGTTGAAAATTGCATTAAGCCTTACAAGTACGAGGTGGAAGTGGAAGCAGGAGAATGGGCAAGCAGTAAGGATAGTGCCGTGGAGTTGCTCAAGGAGGAAATGAGGCAGTGTGACTACGTTCAATCTTCCCTTAAGAAGCAAGTTGGCGGACGCAAGTTGCTGCAGGTGATGAGATACTTGGAGAAGCTACGGTTGCAGAAGAACGACGACACGTTTGTTGAATCAAAGGAGGCACTTGGCTTCTCCAAGGCACTTCTAGACAAAGGTGAGTACGCACTTTTTCTCAAGGACCGCATGCAACTCTTGAAGATGCGTCACCTGTTCATAAAGGGCTCCAAGAAGTGCAGGAGCAGAGACAACAAATACCAGTGTCCGGAAATATTCCTCGATGCCGTGTCGAACAAACTCACATCCACAGCAATTCTTTTCTTGAACGTGGAGCTACTCAGCGACTTTTACTACAATTTTCCTCGAAGACTTGACGAGGAATTCTTTAGCAAAATGACGAAGGAGCAGTTGGATAGCTTTGCAAAGGAAGACCCCAAGATCAAAAAGCACATTGAATTGCAGGAGAGGAAAACTCTTCTTGAGGATGCTTTGCGTAAGATTGAGGGAGTATTAGCTGTGCAACTCCACAAAGGTGACTCTAAAAGCCCTGGAAAATGGTGGTGAGTCCGGAACATTGGAATGCTCTGATTTGACGAATACCCTGAATGGTGGAATCAATAATATAGTTTAATAAGTGCTACAGTTGAAAGTCGTATGAGCGTGATGCATTTCTATATGAGCCAGAAGGCAGGCGGATTCACTGAACAAGACGCGTGATGCGATCAAATAAAGACTCCAAACTGACACCCTCAGTGTTGGTGAATATAGGCTGTAACATAGTGACATCGATGGTCTTGTGAGTACTCCATTTGGACGAGTTATCGGCCAGATCTACCTGGATATTTTCATCCAACGGCCGAGAAAACAAGACGTTGGCGGCCGCTTGTGCACTGGCGAGCACCTTGTTCATTTGCTCGGTTAAATCGTCTTCTGAAGCGTCCACCAAGTGATTCCTGGCCTCTGGCGCCACGTAGCCAATGCGGGAGTCCGTATCTATAAAGATGAACCCAGAAGGCGTATATGCTAAGGACGCTATTGGTGCAGGATGAGAAGCAGAAAAGAACGGCTTGATCGAGTCTGGCTTGAACAATAAAATCCGGCCCTTGACAGAGACGGAGTCTTCGTTGACCTCGTTGATTCCCAAGGCAACGATTTGGTTTTGCGGGTCCACGGCACAGAGGTTTCCTGCGCCGGGTGTGGATATCTGCACGCAAAGAGGTGTCTCTGTGGCGGCCACCAAGTCGTACAGCACAATCCTCCGCTGAGAGGCTATGATCAAGTAGGAGTTCGCAATGGTGAGAGACTCCACAGGCAGATCCATCAATGGAAGAGCAAAGTTTATGCGGTGGAGTAACTCCGGATCGTACACTTGGATGGACGAGCCGTGAGACACCACCAAGAGCGACTTGTCAGAGGAATAACATGCAGAAACAGCACTGGCGGCAGCCGTGGGCGGACTGGTTCTGCGGAGGGTCCAGACACTCTGCGAGGATGGTTTCCTGCCATCGGCGGAGGATGCCGGGCCCGCGTGACTGGTTTTGAGCTTCCACAAGCGAATACCTCCACACGTATCGACGGTTGTGAAGGAGTTTTCGCTAACGGAAACAATGCAACCAACCTCGCGGCCCACGCCATGCGGGTCAACTACCTTCAGCGCAAGGGTCCAGGCTGAGTCAGTGAGCTTCCAGAACTTGAGCGCATATGCTACGTCGTTTTTCAGCATCAAGTTGTCGAAGTTCAGCGTGGGCATGGAATCGAAGGTGGCCATCCACGTTCCGTTGGGGCTAAACGCAACATCTGACACCACGGGGTCCGTCACTTTATGTTCGCTCTTGACTTTACCGGTGGAAACCTGTGGAGCCGCATGTTGCACGAAGGCCTGTTCGCCTTTGATGGCATCGTAGGCCTGGATGGACGAGCCACGGGCAAAGTAGAGGTGTTTGGATGTAGGATGTACTGCCACTGGAGCTGTGAGGTCCAGGTTGCGGAGCTTGAACTCGGCCTTCGAGTCTGCTTTCTTGTTCTTGGCACTTCTGCGAGCTGCCTTTGCGAGCTGCTGTGCGGAATTCTTGAAGTTGGGGCACACAGGGCTCACTGATAGCCTAGACACAAGGTCCACGGCCAGGAGAGTCAAGAGCTCGTGCAACTGTGACTTCTGGGGACCCTCATACACACGTAGGGCCACAGAGTAGTGGTCGGGCCTGTTTTTATCCACGAAAACCCGGTCGATGGAGCCTGACAACCGGGGAAGAAACTGCGTGCGCTCCAGGTCCAAGTGCCAGAAAACAAGTACCTTTTCGTTACCTCCTGACACCAAATACACATCATCTGCAGAGAATGTAAGACACATGACCGGGTCGATATGCCAGCGAAGAGTTCTCTGGGGCTGGCCTGTTGAAGAGCCTCCGTACAACATTTTGATGGCACCCAGAGTAAGTCCCACGGCAATCACTCCAGTATTGGACACCGCCATACATGTAGTTTTGCCATGAGAAGGGAATATTTCTTTGGTATTGGCAATGACCTGTGCGTAGTTCTTGCTCTGTGTGGAGTCCTCGAAAACAGCCGATATGTTGTAGAGCTCGATCGAATTTTTCTCCGACACCATTGCAAGCTGGTGGCCATCTGAAGACACACTAGCATGGCGTACAATGGGCACGTCAAATACCTGAGTAGAAACAGCCGTCTCCTTGTCAATTTTGTATATCAGAAAAGCAGCCTCGGTCTCGGCCAAGGCAAAGTAAGAGGAGCTGGTGATTTTGAACACCTCTTTCAAGCCTTTGATTGAGGGCACGAACTTCTGCGTGGCCACTATGGGTGTCTGCACCTTATCCAACCAGTTGATGTGCAAAACCTGTTTTTTCGAGAATATAATCACCTGATGGTTGTTCTCTGGGTCTAGGAACACAGAAATTGTGTCTTTCAAATTGATGTCCACGGTCCGGATACATTGTCTGGTTTGTAGAAAATAGACTCTTAGCTGATGCGATAAACATACGATGGAAAACTTTCCATCCGCAGAGGCCACCATCGGGAAAGACAGCAGCCCATCAAACAACAAGGGCTTGCCGCCCGTGGCCATGTTGACGGCCCACCTATTCATTAAGTCCACCATAAGTAGATGTTAATAGCAACGAGAAAAAATGAGATGAGCGTGCGATGGCAGGTATGCACCCGTACCTCCGTGCAAAAAAAGGTGCGCCATTTGACATGGAAAAACATTCAGTCTAGTCTTCACCAGAGAGATGATTATCCCCATCCGTTGCTTCTCTTGTGGAAAGGTTGTTGGAGACAAGTGGGAAACCTACTTGACGTTGTTGCAAGATGAAACCTTGACCGAGGGAGATGCCTTGGACCAGCTCAAGTTGAAGAGGTATTGTTGCAGGAGAATGGTGTTGACCCATGTTGACTTGATCGAGAAGTTCTTGAGATACAATCCTTTGGAGAAGAAGGAGATTAGTTAGCCGGTGTATTTTAGCATAAATGACGTTCTATGAGTTATGTGTAAAACAAGCGTGAAAGCACATGATCAGCTACTGTCATAATGGGGCTTGATCTAACAATATGTAAAATAATAAATTAGTTTTGTGAAATACAATGATACCTGTAGAACTATACATCTGTGGTTTGTAATACTGTATCATATTTAAAACAATATGAGAGGTATTTGTCAAAAGCCGAAAGATGTTTGAAATCTGTTTGAGTCTTAAAGTGAAAGTTGTTGGAGAATTTTCAGTTGTTAATGCTTCTATTATAAAGCTACCCAAATCAGCTTTAGAATTGTGCCACAATGGTAGCCCTTACCACCAGCTCTACAGTGAATTACTTCCCACGGAATAGCGTTATATTTTGTAGTGCGCTTTCCATAATAACTCTGGGCGATCTAGTTCGACACGGCAGAGAAGGTTAATTAAGCGAAAAGGTTTTTAACTGAAATTATTAAGCCAAGCCTAAATCTGAAACTCGCCTGTTGGTCATCTCAATCCAACTTTGGTGCCTGCCAGTATAGTTGTTTCTTGGTGTCATTACCAACATTCCTACCTGCAATAATTAATTTGATATAATTTCGTAACTAGTAAATTCAGCAGCTCGATATCTAATTGGATTTGGTTGCCCAACAGATAGACTAATCAGTTAGCATCCTTGGAGTCTATGTTTTGAATATACTCGTAGTACCAAGCAGTCAACTGCAAGTGGCCATCAAACAAGATCTTCTCGTTCACGCTGTGTATGTTGTTTTCAAAGAAGTCCACAATCATGGGGCTGAATCTAAAAATGTTCCGAGTTAATTTCCAATAGTACCTTGTGTCGGTGTTAGCCGGCATGATACTGGGTGCAGTCACAAGTGGGTACCCTAAAGTGTTGTTGAGCACCAAGTCCTCGAAAACATGTCTATTAGTAGCGGCCAAGTACTCCCAGACTTTGCCCGTATTTGGACTCACAGGAGCGTGCTCCAATACATGGTCTTCGTTAGCAATCTTGAAAGTACCTAAGCTATTGGCTGCCTCGTAGACCACCTCGCCATAAGCTTCCACGTTGAGCGAATACTTGACGGCCAAAGCCTTGACCCTTTCAACAAAATGGGTTTGCACATCGTGGACGCTCATTCCTACCGTGATCCGATGGTTAACCACAATGTGCACTTCCTCGGGTAAAGCATTGGCCTTCTCTCCACCGCGGACCACGTCGATGGCCTGGGAAGTTTTGATCAAGTATGACGAAAACCTGTTTTTAGACAAAGCTTCTACCACCTTGGAGTTGGCCAACTTATCATAAGCCGCACGGAAAATCGCCTTCTTTTGCAATTTGCTCATTCTGTTGCCACTATGTGATGCCAAGCAGTGCAAGTAGCCAAGAACTGGGTTTTCTGGGATAAGCAAAGGCGAAAACTGGTCCTGTTCAATACGGTAAGCAAGCTCGCCCATAATTCCGATAGCTCCATGCTCAGGAGGAACAGAAGAGTGGCCTCCTTCCATAAATAATTTAACACTAAGATCAGCGTAACCTTTTTCTCCAGTGGCAGGAGCAGCAAGAAGCATTCCTGTTGAGTCATCCTTTATAATACCTGGACCTTCATCAATAATGGCATAAATGGAATCTTTTCCGAACTTCTCTTCAATGTGCTGAGCAAGGTGGTTTGCACCATGCACTCCAGAGGATTCTTCATCGAATCCAAAAGATACAAGCACACCTCTCTCAGGTTTGAAGCCCTGCTCGGCTAACAACTCCAATGCCTCCATAACTGCAATCAACAGGTTCTTGCAGTCCGATGCGCCTCTTCCGTAAACGTATTTACCATCAAAATGGCCCTCAAACGGAGCATATTCCCAATCAGGTAACGTTTCCTTCTGTACCGGAACGACATCCTGGTGGGCCATAAGCAAGAGCGGCTTGAGTGCGGGATTGCGGCCTTTCCACTCGTACAAAAGTCCATAAGTGTTGACCTTAGTCAATTTAGTGGCTTTATAAACCCGTGGGAACGTTTTCTCTAAGTACTCGTGGAATTTGGCGAAATGGGCCCATTTTTCGGGATGCTCATCCACACCCGGCCAGTTGTCACCAATTTGCGTGTCCACCTTCACAGCTCCGGAAAGACGTGCCACGGATTCAGTTTTGTAGTTTTCATCGTAAAGGATTTTGAGTACCGTGGAATTGTCCTTGTAGAAACTGGCGGGGACTCTGGTTTCGTAGATGGGGCAAATCAGGTGGTCGTTAATTGGCTGGACGAATATTTTCACGTAGCTCACGAAATTGGTGAGTAAGAGCAATGACGTTGCTACTGCAACGACTCCTATGTAGAAGGACCGGTTTTCAAGAAGAGAATAAGTCATTTGTTGTTTCCGAGATACTTGTTGGTCGGCCAATTTTTACTGGCTCTGGCTCCTGTACATCAGATAAGCCCTCGTGCATTATGCACAGCCTAAACAGGGAAGACTAACACATCAAGGAGTATTGAAGACAGTCGGGCAAGATAATAAATGCAATTGAATGAATCTATACATATTTGTATCGCTTGACCTTGTAAATCATCTCTCTTGCGTCGCTCCGTGATCATGCGTTGTTCGCATGTTCCGAGTCCACTACTTGCAAGTACTCGTAGAAGAATGCCACAATACGAAGGTGATTATCCACGCTGATCTTTTCGTCCACGCTGTGGACTCTAGACTCGCCCATGTAGTCCTTGGAGATAAATGGCGAGTAGCGGAAAATGTTGCGCGTCAAATTCCAGTAGTGTCTGGTATCAGTGTTACCGGACATTATGGCCGGGGCCACAACCACAGGCTCCTTTAAATCTGGAAATACCATGTCCTCATAAACGTGACGAGTGACGCCCGCTAAGTTTTGCCACACCTTATCATTAATTGGGGTGTTAGGAGCCACATCAAGACTAGTTCCGGCCGTCTTAATCACGAATCGGCCATTGCCCGATGATGGAATCAATGTCTTGTTGTGGGCTTCAACTCCGAGTCCGTGCCTCTTTGCTACTTCCAAAACACGGCTGGTGAAATGTTCAAACACCTCTTCAACTGTGCTCTCAATTGCAACTCTATGGTTGGTCAATAAGCTTACGAACTCAGGCAAAGCATTATTCTTCTCTCCTCCACGGATAATATCAATGGCTTGCGACGTCTGCACCAAGTACTTAGTCGCTTTAAAACTTCCCAAGTACTTCAACACGTAGGCATTGGCTAGCTTGTCATATCCGGCACGCAAGATGGACTTGCGTAACTTCTTGCTCATCAGACTGCCACTGTACTTAGCCACACACTGCATGTAGTCGAAAGTAGGGTTTTCTGGGCTGAAGATTGGCGCATATTGGTCTCTCTCGATGAGCATCTGCAACTCGCCCATGATTCCAATCGAAGTGTGGTCTGGAGGGATAGACGAGTGCCCTCCAGGAGTCGTGAGCTCAGCTTTGATGTCAACATAACCCTTTTCTCTAGTTCCTGGCATAGCAATGATACGACCAGTAGTTTCGTCAATATTAAGGCCGAACCCTTCATCAATAATGGCATAGAACGAGTCTTTGCCAAACCGTTCCTCTAAATATCTACCAATATGACGAGCCCCATGCATTCCAGAGACTTCCTCGTCCATTCCAAAAGCAGCCACAATCGTCCTTTCGGGAGTGTACCCTTTTTTGAGCAACAAGTCCAAAGTTTCCATGATGGCCAGGAGCACATTTTTGCAATCTGCAGACCCACGGCCGAAAACGTATTCTCCATCGTAGTGACCTTCAAAAGGTGGGTAAGTCCAGTCCTGGAGCGTCTCTTTCTGCACAGGAACCACATCTTGATGAGCCGCCAAAAGCACCGGTTTCAATGACGTCTTGCTTCCTTTCCATATAAACACGAGCCCATATGTGTTCACCTTAACCACCTCAAGGTTTTTGTACACTGCAGGAAACGTCTTCTCGAGGTATTTGTGGAAATTCTTGAATTTTGTCCAGTACTCAGGGTCCTCATCCACTCCTGGGGGCTGGTCATAAACTTGGGTGTCGATTTGGATCATTCCCGAGAGTCTCTGGACAGATTGAAGTCTGTAATTTTCACCAGATAAGATTTCTAAAGCCGTAGAGTTGTCCTTGATGTAAGAGGCTGGTCTTTGGATATCCCAGGTCTTGCAAATTCCGTCGTAGCTGACAGGCCATAGGTAGATGCGAAGGAGACCAAACAAATTGGTGCCGAACAAAACCACCAAGAGAATTATGGCAGTGCCACCAATCACTCCGTACCGCTTCTTTTTCCGGGGGGTGTCGTCAAGAGGAAGACCAATCATAGCTGGTTTCTGGGGTTGTGGTGACTGATTCTGTTAAGTGAGCAAGGGCTGTATACAGTTTTCCGTATCAGAATTCCGCATCAGTGCGGGCCCTATCAGCTCGAGCGATATAGCGCGGGCCGAAAATGCGGGCCGTATCAGTATGCGGAAATGCGCTATCAGATCTCAGTGTTACAGTACTTTATCAGTTCTGAGTGAGGAATGTTACGCTCAATATCGATATTTACGCTTAGATTGCCACATACTTTTCAAGTATTTAAGCTATGTACAAGAATGTCTAGGCCAAAAATGCTTCCTTGGTCCGGACCACCGTCCGTAAACTACGGTCGTGTGGGTTGAAGATCCGTTGCGTCACTGCGTTTTTCGGGATCTTCTTCGTCTTGCTAGGGTCGATCACCGTACCTGATACACTTTCAGGCAAGACCTTGGGCAAGAACTCAATTCTCAATTGGGTGCGTTCCAGCCGAGTGAAGACTCCGGGAGCTGTTATAAGCCCCTCGATCTTTTCACGTGCCTCTGCCGTAATCACCTTGCCCTTGAATTCCTGAAGCGCCTTTTTGAGCTCCTCGACCTTCTGAGCTCTGCTCTCTGCGCTGTATGTAGTGTGTACAGCACCAGTGAAATCCACGGCCACCTTAGCGTCCGCATCCTTGAACAAGTCTATAAGCGCCATTTTTCTTGTGGTTACTTCGTCCTCTGATATTTCGCCTCTTCTCAAAGAAAGCTCTAAGTCGTACGTGAAATTGAACGTGCCTTGCTCTTGGATTGCTTGTAAGTTGTCCTCGTGCTTCTGTCTCTGGTATATGAATTGGAGTCTCTGCGAAACGAGTCCTTGTTGCTCTGGTGTATAATCAGGACACAAATCGGAAACCGTAGCGAGAATTGAGTTTAAGTGCTTGGCGGCCTTCTGTGCCTGTTTATCTGCTGCTGCTTGCAATCTGGGCTGATCCAAAGCTTCTTTTCTTGACATGCTGGCCTCTTCTGCTTCTGCTTTCTGACCCTCCAAGGGTAAGTAGCCAAATCTTCTGACACGTGGCGCAAAATGGGGTGTTGGGAGCTCCAACTCCTTTTTAAGTGCAACTCCTACAAATTTTCTCAAGGGATGAAATGGGTCCATGTAAAAGCGCACGTATCCAGGTTCCAACGCAAAAATTGTAAAGTCTCTTCCAATCCCCACGTTCTCGCCGGGATGGATCTTGGTACCTTTCTGTCTCATGATGATCTGGCCTGGTTTCACAAAGTTATTCTCGTATGCCTTGGGTCCTAGCCTTCTTCCTGCGGAATCGTTCTTGTTTGTCCTGGATCCGGCGGCTCTTTTGGTAGCGGTACGGATGTGTATCAAACCACCGAATTGGCTTTTGATGTACGATCCGATCTGGGCAGGCCCCATTTGGAATTTACCGGACATGGTGGTGTATGCGAGCACTTGAATACATCACTTCATTTTTTTTCGACTAGTATAACTGGGCTAGGATTTACGCTTAGGCGCGCTTTCAATTGGTTGTGCGTTCCTTAATTTACACACGAAGCTGAAAATTGGAAAAAAACTGCGCAAGCCCGGAATCGAACCGGGGGCCCAACTATGGCAAAGTTGGATTTTACCACTAAACCACTTGCGCAATTAGAAGCTCCGCGACGGGGAATTGAACCCCGGTCTACCACGCGACAAGCGGTAATTCTAGCCACTAAACTATCACGGATTTGATGGAAAAAATTTGTTTGTAGATATTTTTGACGCTTATAACATCGAGAAAACTCCGAAATTTAATCGAACATCAACCGCCTGAGGTATACCAAGATGCCTCAAAGAACCAGACCCACCAAAAGATCTCGTATTGGAAATACTTCAACAAGCACTAACAATTCTTCTCCTTTTCTTCCTGAAGTAAACACTTCACCTAAAGTGTTTACATATCTCGATGAGGCTATGAGGTCAGTGTCTTATAGTATGAAGCATCCTCTGGATGTTACACCCTGGTTAAGTCATGTACTAAGTTCTTGCTTCCTTACGAAAGTGATTGTGTACATGAGTGAAATTTTCGTTTGATTTGTAGATTTTAGAGAGACTTTTCTCACTATTCAGTACATACAATTATATGTTAAAAGGTTAGATCGGGTGCTGAGTAAAAGTAGAATTTCTAAAGAAGTATTACGGTACCCCGTTTGCCTTTTGCATGACGGAATCAAGCAGTGATATTTTTCTCTTCAAGATTTGTAAAGCCTACAAACAATAAATTTATAAATCTAATTATGAATGTAATACTTTATGAACTTCTTCAACTATGAATTATCCTCTTAGACGACCGAAGCATATTATGAGGCAAAAAAGGAATGGGCTTTCCTAACGTTTATACCATATTTTATGATTTATATTCCTTTGAAACTCCATTGGTCACAAACGGCCGCCAAAAAGACGCAACGCCAAGTGTACCCGATAGCTAATCCGCCTGTCTTCGTCAATTGCAAGTGGAGATTCCACTTCTTGTCCTTGGCCATCAACTTTAGGCTCTGCAAGAAGCTGTTTCTTGGGCTCAAAGTCTTCCAAGGTCAATGGAAGTGCATATGTCATTAGATGGTTGATTTCGCCCATCATCTTTTCTTTCAACTCATCGTTGCGAGTCACGATAATGGCATTGCTTTCCAAATCCAAACTATAAGACCGTTTGGTGTAGTTAGAAGAGCCAATCACCGTGATGGCAGGTGTCTCGGACCCAGGTATAGTGATCCAGATGCCTTTGGCGTGGTAGGTCCACCCTCCAACAGTATTGACCACCCCATTCTGCCACTCATACAACTTAATCAACTTCTCCTTTCCTTTCAGTTTCACTACCTCCAAAAACTTCTTCGCTATCAATAAATATGCCTCCGGAATGTAGTACGAAAGACCTGAAGACTTGTAGAATGAGTTGGCCTTTGCAGAAGCCGTGATCAAAGTGCCTGGAGCCCTTCCATTGATGAGTTTTTCCAGAAATTCGGGCAACAAGTTGAAGTAGCCGGCGGTAAACCACCAGCGAGCATCGGGAGAATCCAAAAGCGAGAAGAGACGCAATATGCTGGGTTTTTCCGTTGAGACATCGTTTTTGGGTTGCAATAAAGGACTGAATTGGGACACGGCATAGATATAGGTGTCACTGTCATTCCGGTCAAGAGCCTCGGTTTCGTCCAAGTCCACCACCGAGTGCTGCTTGATCAAAGGTTCTAGAAGAAAGCTGGAGTCGCTGATAAACCTTTGTAAATTCATGCCTGGTTCACACGTGGCATTGGAAGAGGGCCATGAAAGATGAAAATTCTGAAATTCCGTAGGGTTTACCGTGGTAAGTAACTGGTATGATAGTTTGGACACTGCCTCTTGGATCTTATAGTAATAATCGGTTATGTTCTTATCCTTGAAAAGGTAGTACCGGTCTTGTCTATCGGTGAAGTAGTCTTCAGACAAATTGGCTCCGCTTAACAAGATCTCGTTATCAAAGCCGTACAACTTCATGTGCTGCAAGCCAAAACTTTCATTGAGTCTTTTCGGGGCCCAGTTCTTCTTGAACCCAGCCAAGTGGGGCGTATGGTACATTCTAATGTTGACTCGGTGTTTTCCAAACCGCTCAACAAGTCCGACAAGTAAAGAAGCCAGCGACTGCAGATGAGGAGCTTCTCGAGTGCCTCTCAAGGCATCAATCAAGATATGAAGTTCCAAATGCTCATTTGTTTGCAATGCCTGAGCCAAGCATTCCACAAGTTCATCCTGAGTCTTTCCTAGGTATAAGGAGCTTAAGAAAATGCGTTTCTGGGCTCTGCATATCTTATCTTTGAGCGTATTGTAGAACTCTGCAGGCAGTGTGAGCACCTCTATTTGAGAGCTCAGGATGCTAAATCGAGGAGCAATTCCATCTAGCAGTTGTATCAACGCAGAGAGACGGGGATGCCAGAGCGCTTGCAGATCTGCATCCAAAGCGGTGTTTTTTGTTGAGTAGACCCTTTTGTCTTCGAGAATGCCCTGGCGTCCAAAAAAATAGCTATAGATGGAGCGAAGCATTCTGGGGCGGGCGTAGACAACTCTTTTCGCTAGCGCCAAGACCATGAATATATTTGTACCTAACTACTAGCGATCCCGATAGTAATAGGTCTGTATCCGAGAAGGGCTGGTTGGTAAGGAATGATTTGACTAGGATTAAAACTAGTTAGTTGGGTAATAATTTCCTGTTTTTGCGCTTTAATTAACTGCTAACAAATTTATCTATTGTTTTGACGTTTTGCCTGCCGCTTATATAATGTGGTGGTGGTTCCTCGTTGAGACGGAAGAGGGAGACTTTTTCTGATTGAGTGATAAGATAAAACAGAAAAAAATGGACGCTATACAAGAACGAGATATCGAGATTTGTTTTTCGACTGCCGTTTTTTAAACAATAACCCAGTGCGAACCCTTGTCACCTTCTGTATTTCGCTAAAGCCCAGCGATATTCTTAAAGACAGTCAGAAAAATTTCTTAAAGATGGGCAGACCTCCGGGGCCGTTTTTGGGATGTTCAGGTACGGCACGGTGCGCTACGATCTATGTCACGCGACCGAGAATTGGACGCACTAAAAAGATGGTCTTGACAGAGATCGCTGAGATCGCTCGCCAAAGATAATTTTTTCGTTACTCCAAAAAATCTTTTTAACACTCAGAAAATTGTTTTTTCTACTGGACACTCTTTCTTATACTTTAAATTTTTTTCAACAGTGTAAATTTTCCTAATGCCCTAATTCTTTCTTCAGTATTTTATATTCTTTTTGCTACTTTAAATTCTCTTTTGATACTCTAGAATGCTCGTTTAGGTCCCCTCTAAAATATGGTCTACTATACGGAATGGAGGGGATCTCCGTCGCTATTCGCACGTGCGCTTTTTAACTCAATCTGGAAGTTTTATCAGAATCACAACAGACTATGAAATGTGCGAATCAGCATGTAGGTCTCTGCACCTGCTGTTTCTGGATAATCCTTTATTTCCCCAATTGAGTTTCAATTCAGCTTCTATTAATTTTCTTTCTGGCTTGTATTTCATTTAATTGGACATATTAAGCTGCCCACTATAGCCGGTGGAATATACGGCTTACATGTCAATAGGGGTGACTAGAAGAAGTCTTGTATTATTATCAAAGGGTCTATTCCTGTAAGAAGTTGTATTTTTACTAAAAAGTCTATGTGATAGTTTTTCTAGTTGCTTGAGAAGTGGTCAATGATGAGGTGGCTTTTAGATAAGTTGGCCTTTATATATATACATATATATATCCTGTATATAATCGGCATTTGGCCTGTCACCTGGTATATCGAAATGGACTAACATAAAGACTTCCCCTTTTTTCCATACTTCCCACTCACTAGTCTATGCTGTCTCTTTTTTAATTTATTCTCTCTTTTTTTCTGCTTTCGAATTTCTACTGCTTTCTGTTGCTATGTACAAGTAGCTTGAACGTCTTGTCTCGCTAGTTTTTCCCACCTGCAGCCTTCACTACCATCACATCTCCGTCCTCCACCAAATACGTTTTCCCCACTCTCAAGAGCTTCCCTCTGCTTTTGAGCAGTGCCTCGTCCAATGGCGTATTCTCCTCTTTGAGGTTCTCCCACTTGTAAACATTGGCCGAAATAAAGGTCTTTTGTAGGTCGGTATGAATGGCGCCCGCTGCTTCTGGCGCAGTGGAGCCTTCCCGAACAGTCCACTGGTGAGCCTCCTTTGGCCCACACGTGTAAAATGAAATCAAATGCAAGGCCTGACGAATCATATCCACGGCTTGAGCCATGGCACTAGGCTTGGGTCCTGCACTCTCGGTGTCGTTGAGTGATCTCTCGTATGCTGCAGAGAATAAGAGTAGCTTGTCCAGAGGGCAATTGTCTGCAATCCAGGCTTCAACGTCTGCTTTAAATTCGTTTGTATTTGACATATAGTCTTCAGCTGTCACGTTGAGAAGTACCACGGTGGGTTTGGCGGTGAGAAGGTTTATAGAGTTGATAACGTCTATCTCCTCGTCCAGCCAAGCCTGCGCTGCTACTTTTTTCCCGTCGTACAAAGTATCCAGTAGCTTTTCAAGCACCTTGATCTCAAACTCTACTGCAGCTTTGTCCATCTGTGGCTTTTTCAAGTTCTTTTGTGCAAGCTCTAGTGCCGTTTCGATATAATCGAGGTCCTTCAAGATGAGCTCATCTGTGACAATAGTCATGTCCCGAACGGGATCTACAGTGTTTTCGATATGTGTGATATCATCGTTCCGAAATCCCCTAACCACGTGGAAAATCCCGTCCACCTGCCGGATGTCCAGCAAGAATTTGTTGCCCAAGCCTTGGCCGCTAGCAGCGTTTCTTGTCAAGCCTGCAATATCATATATGGTGAGGGAAGTGGGCACTTTTTTCTCCGACTTGTATAGACTCTGAAACTTCTCAAGCTTAGGACTGGTCACTGCTACGATGGACTTTTCAGCATCGATCGTTGCATACGGATAGTTGGCTGGGTTTCCCAAAGTAGACTTGGTGATGGCCTGGAAAAACGTGCTTTTTCCCACATTGGCCAACCCTACAACTCCCAGAGACAAGTTGTTGCTTAGCCTTCCCAAATACTTCGGTTTCTTAGCCACGACTTTTTTGGCCTGTCGCCTGCATGTGGATGAAAAGGCTCTGGAGATCATTGAAGACGTCAGTACTTTATCAATCACTGAAATGAGCACATACATGCAGTATTCATGTAATCTCCGCTTCTGATATCCACGTGTAATCTACACAAACATTCTTTTTACTCACTCAAATACTCATCTCCTTTTTTGCCTATTCTATATTCTTAATTTAATCTCTATAATGTATGTGACTACTGTGGGATTTTAGGCCTGTATATGTGGGCCTGGTATATCAAGCAGCAGCAGCATAAGAATACAAGCCCTAGTGAAGCGTCCACGGGTTTATCCACCGGCCGATCATGCCATCTAATTTTTGAGTTTACCGCAGAGTTGCACACAGAGCCGTAAAAGAGAGAGACAACTTGGACGTACACGAAGCTGTTTAATTGAGGCACGCACCCTTGGAACCAGTTCACGGAAAGCTGTGGAATGAGCCGTACGACCCAAGATACCGAACCTACAAGGTGTAGCAAATCGGCAAGATCTAGAAGGTTAATTCGGGCTCGCCCTTTCCAGTAGAGCCAGCAGAAAGAAAACAACGCAAAGCCGTAGACCAGTACGAGCACCATGCACAACATGCTGAGCAGCTCCTTCCTCTTGGGATCGCAGAATATCCTCCGGGTGGCCAATGTTGTTATGAGTGCTTGCAAAGCATGAAAAAGGGGAACAAGTTCCAGCAACTGGATGTTGGGATACAATGGGTAGCGTTGCGCATAGTCAGCCTGGACTACCAGCAGATACGCGTAGAGACATGTAGCCAGCAAATGAGCCACCAGCCACACCCACGACAATAAGGTCAAGTCAGCTGACACTACATATTTAGTTCTCCGGGTACTGCTTCGTAGATGTAGTTGATATTGTGCAAAGGCCTGGAGGACATGGAACGGTAAATAAAGACCTTGCATAAGGTATTAAGTCGGTCGCGCATTCTCACAGTAGTACACACCTGTAAGTGTTTTATAGTATGCATATCCAAAAAATAGGTTATCTGTGAACTTGAGGACAAGCTTAAAGCTGTTTATTTCAACCCATTTTTCGGTATTGAAAAAATATGAATCTGATTGAAAATTGAAGTTAGATGAGATTTACAGTAAAAAATTTGAGGTTAGATAGAATTTAAGGTTGGAGTTGGATTTTGGGGTTGAATTTTGGGGTTGAATTTTGGGGTTGCATAGATAATACTAGATATTTGATATTATTTGGGTTTGAAAAATAAATTTTCAAAAGGATGAAGATTTTTCTTTCTCTTCTATTATTTTTGAATTTTGTTTTAACTGATACTCGTAGCGTCGTGGTTGTAGGGTAGGGTGCATAGTGTTGAGAATATTCCATAAACTCTCTGGTAAGTTGGAATTGTTATGACGTTGGCCTCCTACAACTCTCTCAAGTATGGTGTTTCAGGGTTCATCTTAGGTCACTTATATTCTTCTCTAAACTAGATATCAGTGAACTGTTCTAACAATTGATACCGTTCAAGTCTGAGCGGGACCTCCTATATATATAGTCAGGTCTGGGACTCCAGCCCTAACCCACTCGGCCCATTGTCTTCTCCAGAACAATGGCCAATATTGGACAAGTGTTAGACAAGTGTCCTCAAGAGGCCCCACGGCCAACGCGGCCTCTCTCGAGGACAATACCAATTATTGTTTCATCTGTATGCAGTAACGGGAACATGCAGTACCCGCAGATGAACTTGTTCCTCAAGTTCAACACATAGAGCTCGTTATCAGCCCTGTTTACTTGAAAACTAATAATTCAAAGTTGGGTGGGGAGAGTGCATACTCCAAGAAATTTAAAGGCATTTGAAAGAAAGGTACTGCTCTGTTTTTGTTTTTTTTTTTTGGTAATTCATTTTGACATAGGTCTTGTACGTTAGCCTGTCGCTCACAGAGTTAAGTTTCCAAAACTTTTGTGTCCTGACGCAACAAAACAAAATATACAGAGAAAAGTCAAAAATCGAAAATGACAAATCCAGGAAAAATATTAGTACTGTTAGAATTGTATTTTCCTAAAGTATCCATTGAGCTTATATCAACAAATTTTTAGATTTTTTTAAGGAATTAAGCCAACCCACTAGAATCTCACCTTCAGTGCGAAACTACACATACATTCATAACTAAATACACAGAATACACCAGACTACAACAATTCACGTCACTACACCACTATACAAGAAGTACAAACAACAACCACAGTACACAAGTGCATTGAAGCAATAGTTATACAGAATATAGAATAGATTCCTATGGCAGTCGACGATACAGAGGGGTACTGGGACATTGTTATCTCGTCGCTCCAAGATATATGCAATGCCAACGAGTCCCTCACCTTCGACAACATCTACGAAAAGTACAATGACGCCAAACTAAGTACCATGACAAATGAACAGCTTGAGTCGCTCAAGGAGGACATCAATGATCACTTGCTGAACATTGGTACGGCCAAGCGTATCATCGAAACATCCAAGCAAAACCTCCAGACTCTCACGGCAGGCATGGAGAAGGCACAGCTACAACTCCAGCAACAGCAACAGCAACAGCAACAGCAACAGCAACAGCAACAACAACAACAACAACAGCAACAGCAACAGCAACAACAACAACTCCAGCAACAGCAACAGCAACAGCAACAGCAACAGCAACAGCAACAGCAACAGCAACAACAACAAGAGCAGGAGCAGGTACAACAGGCAACCCCAAGTCGGAATACCAAGAGCCAGGTGGGAGGAAAGGCCGGGCGGGGCAGTGGGAAGAAAGGGAGCACCAAGACTGGAAGGCTATATTGGATTTCGAAATATGACCCCACTGAAGCGGTTACTGTGGGTTCAGAGGTTGCATACAAGCTTAAAAATAGGCACTTCGAAGAGTGGATCCAGTGTGAGGTGACTAAGATCTCACAGGACGGCATGAAGTACGAAATTAGAGATCCAGAGCCAGATGAAAATAACAACCCAGGCCAGACCTTCAAGGCCAGCTACAAGGAAATTCTACTAATTGCTTCTCCAAACGAAGCCTACAACCTCCACTCTTATAGTTATGGAGAGAAGGTTTTAGCCAGATACCCCGAAACAACGACATTCTATCCTGCGGTGGTAGTGGGCCAGAAGAAGGACGGCATAGTAAGGCTCAAGTTTGATGGAGAAGAAGAGGTGAATAAGGAGACAGAGGTGGAGCGGCGCCTTGTTTTGCCGTTCCCAGAGAGATAGGCGAAAGGAGTCTCGTCCAAGAATACAGTTTACGGATATGAGCAGAATTCTATCCAAGAAGAAGTCTAGATCTGAACAAAATCTCTTGAGTTGACCTGTATTTTGAGATGAAAGGAAAGAACATTCAAATAACAATTCAGATGAATAAGTGGATATTTAGCAGACAATTAGATTAATTACAGATCTCAAAGGTATATCATAAGGCCAAACCACGTGATGCATCGCGAAAAATTATCCACCAAATATTATCTCACGTCTCTCTATATTGATCACTGCAATCATGGATGACATAAACATTGATGACTATTCCAGAGTATGTTTAATCCAAATAAATAGGGGCAATTCCCTCAATCCCTGAAGGCCAGGTTCCCATTGTTCCACCACGACGTGCCCATATCATGAATCTTACTAATATCCAGGATCGTTCAAGATCGCCAGTTTCTTTCCAATCCAGAAGAGACTACCAAGCACCAAAGGATGGAGACGTGAGAGACGACAAAAGAGATGCACGTGACAGAGACGACCTTTTTGATAGATCCGACAGAGGTGACAGAAGAGGCGACAGACGCGACGACAGAAGGGCCGACAAAAGAGGCGGATTTTCCAGACACCGTGAAGACAGAGGCCGGTCCAATAGTGGCACAAACGATGATAACAGAAACTACGGAAACTCTATTTTTGTCGGAAATGTGCCCTACGAAAGCACCTCAAAGGATATCCAAGACATGTTCAGCAGAGACTTCAGAATCGTCCGCGCAGACATTGTGATGGCCAGAGGCAGATCGCGCGGAATGGCTACTGTGGAGCTTGAATCTCAGGCAGATGTGGAGAGTGCCATTGCCAAGTTCGACAGAACGCAGTTTAGTGGTAGGGAGATCTTCGTCCGCAGAGACCGTCCTCCTCCAACAGAGAGGAGAAGAGCCGAGGAGCACAGAGAGGAAAGCAGAAGCGAGCATCGTGAGAGAAGAAGCGACAACCGTGAAAGGAGAAGCGAAAAGCGCGAAAGAAGAGATGATAGTGGAACTGGCGGCACAGAGGTGTTTATCAGTAATTTGCCTTACTCCACGTCGTGGCAGACCTTGAAAGACTTGATGCGTACTGTGGGTGAAGTTCAAAGAGCAGATGTGTTGAGCACCAAGTGGGGTGGATCCAAGGGGCTCGGAACGGTTGTTTTCTCCAACCCCGATGAAGCACAAGCGGCAATCGAGAAGTTCAACGGCTACAACCTTGAGGGAAGAAGAATGGAGTTGCGTTTCGGAAGAGGCTCCTCTGAGAGACCCAAGTCTGCCAGACCGGCTCACTCCAACACATCTTTCACTGACGGAGTTTTGGGAGACGGAGAACCCTCCAACGTAATCTTTGCCGACAACTTGCCCTACATCACTGCTCAGTCCGACTTGTTCGACTTGTTCGAGACCATTGGCCGTGTCACCAAGGCCGAGATCCAATACAACCAGGCCGGAAGACCCAACGGAACTGCAGTGGTTGAGTTCGACTCGCAAGATTTAGCCGAGCTGGCCATCAAGAACTTGGACGGCTACAACTACGGTGGAAGAAGATTGAGAATTTCCTATGCTGCCAGACCTGCCTCAGATTCTGAGGCTATGGAAGCAGACGAGTTACAGGAGAACCAGAACTCTATGGAAGACTACCAAGGGTTCAGTGAAGAAACCCAGGGCCCCATTGAAGAAAATCAGGGAGAAGATCAAGACAACCAGGGCTCTGCTGACCACGATGCAATCGAGACTCAATAGAGAACGAATGATCTTGAGGACGAGTCCCGAAAAAACGGATACATCTAACAGAGATAATGAAGACCCACCACCTATGCCATGAGTTATATGTAGTCTTAAGTTACTAAAGTGCAGTAGCTGCGAAGTAGACATGCGAAACTGAACTACATATGCAACATGGAGACTCGCGGTGCACAGACATCACGTGATACTTTATTTACAATACACCTCGATTAGGTACTACCAAAACAAACCCTCCTAAATCACAAACTAAACGATTGAGAAGACATAGACCGGTAGGGAAACATACTAGAATAAAAACCGTTGCTGCAACATGAGCATCTATACACAGTATATCTCCGAGGGCGACGTTCCCCCCAGTCTAGACAACGATCTCCATGGTCAGATCACCCTACGACCTTTATCGGGGCAGTTCGATGTCGTCAACGGCTTGAGCACCAACTTGAGCTCGGAGCCACGCGACTTGGTGTTTTGGAAAGACGTGTTTGCCCGCTCAGAATTCTACTCAGGCCATGACTCGATGTTATTTGGTGATGTAATCACCTTAGTCTATAAGAACAGTGCCTCCAAGTTTTCAGCAGTTTCCATCACCAAATTTGGCTTCAATCTTTACGAAAACCTTCTCTTGGACGAGAGTTCCCGATTTTGGCCCGCATGTCAGAACTTGACTAAGGAACATCGTAGTTCCTATGCTCGTAAAGTGTTGGCCATCTCAAACTTGAAGAATTTTAATAAACTCTGGAATAATAGGGGTTCCTTGGACCTTCCGGCCAACTGGGACGAGACTAATGCAGGATCTTTGGCAAGCTCCATGAAGTTAGTGGATAGTGCATCCAGTGAAGCCTTGGGCATGCGACTACTCTCCATGGGCCTCCTCCAGGAGCTGAACATGGCTTCTTTATTGGTGGATGTGGTCTACGACAATGCGTCCAGCCTGCTGAAAATCAACGAAGATAACAACAAACTTGTGACCATTCTCGGGACCCAGATGGAGCAGCTTTTTGACCCTTTGCTTGAATACTCACCCCAGAGCTTGAACTACGAGTATACACCGTCTACAAACGAATTGCCGGCTTTTTTGGCCGAAAACTTGAGTATTTCTTCGGTGATAGATGAACTCGTCACGGTTCAAACAAACTACACCATGGAGTTAGTTGGTATACTCCAAGATTTCATCGTCCCGCTTCGCATGAATGTCCTCTCTGATATGTCGAGCACCACACTGGGCGTCATGAAGGTCAACGTTGTGTTTCCTCCTACAATTGATGAGGTGACACGCATTAATTGCATTCTTAACAACGTGTTGAAGGTAGCTGCCAAAAGAGGTGCGGGCGAGGTGCTCCGAGTGATAGCCTCGGTCTTGCCGTTTCTCTACAAGGCGTTTGCAAGGCACCAGGCCAACATAACTGCATTTCACTCAAGATTCTCCAAGTTTCTTACCCATAATGAAAAATACTCCTTTGGGAACCCCAAAATCAACAGGGGTAAATATTCTCCTAAAAGATTGGAAAGTATCATTTTGGACTCGATTTTCGAGCTTCCTAAACTCAAGCTCATTGTGCAACGGCTCTACAGCGCTGTGGAGGCTGAATATGCTAAAATTCAAGATCCAGAAGACTCCAAAGATGACGTAATGTCACCGATGAAAGAGAACTTCAACACGATAATACAGACAGTCGATGCCTTTGGACGCACACAGAATGCGGAGCACGCCAGCAAGCGCATTTTTACTCCATCAGGAAAACTTCTCACGGAAATTGCAACAGGCTGGCCAGAAAATCTTCAGTTTGGCTGGATGACTCGAAAAGTCCTTTCGATCTACGAGTTGGAAAACCTTACTCCGGGATGTGAGAATGTCCAGGAGGTGTTGATCATCTTCTCAGACCACTTAGTGTTCTTAGAAGCTGTCTATTCAGGGAAGGACTTGATGAAGGTACCCGTTCCAGACGTGCTTATGAACTCGCTTATTAACCAAAAGCCGCTTCCCCTGTACTCGATTTTCCCTAAACTCCGGGTCAAATACTGGTGTGAGATAGACTCTGTTCTATGCAAGACCTTTACCTCTTCTGAGGGACAATGTCTCTCTTTCGTGTCGTACGGCGACCGCTCTTTCCGCAAAGCAGACTCCAAAGAAGCCATGTTTGCTATAAACTACAAAGCTATCTCGCCCAGCGAATCTTTGTCCACATGCAATAAGATAATGGACCACATCTGCAAGGCACAGATCTTGCACAAGTCAACACCTTTTCATCTTTTCAAGCGCACGGACCCAAACTTTACCCGCTTCTATTGTGCACACCAGTACCAGGCGTACACTGAAGAGCATGCCAAATCGGGAATTGTCATTGTTCTCAATTTGAGTGAGACCCAGGCACGCGCCATTTTAAATGAGAGCCTGGGTGTGTCCGTTATCATCTCATTGTCTTTTTACAATGAGGACACCATCAGTGTCTTTGGATACAACAGAGAGAGCACCATTGAAATCAGTGACACAGTCTCCATAGACATGATCAGTGACTGTCTCAAGACCACTTTCGCACACTGCATGGACATCATACTCCATTCCAGCGATTTCACAAAATCGTTGATTAGCTCCAATGGCCCTATTCTCAGTCAGCTAGTGGCCCTTTCCAGACAATCGGAGGATAAGTGGGTGCTGGTCGGCACAAGAAACACCTTAGATGATTTGGTTTACCCCGACAATAACACGCATGTCACTGAGACCGAGCTGGAGAAAGACAAGACACAGAATTCCCGAAAGACTAGCAACGAAAAGAAAAGGAAGTCGCGGCTATTGGGTTTCATGCAAAAGTTCAAACTAAAGAGTGAAAAGAAATCCAAGCGGTTCAGCCAGGCCAGCATCAGAAACAGTCTACAGAATATATCCAACACAGGCATTCCAAGGGGGCGGAAACAGAACTTCAACAAGTTATACAAGCCAAATCCGGAATTGTACGAGGCTTCTTCCATCCAATCGTCAACTCAAGAGAACTTAGATCAAGGCTCTGTCCGACGAACCATTCCAAAGAGAACAGAAACAGAGAGGGTGGAAAAAGAAAGATCAGAACAGGGGAGGGATATGGGATTGGAAAGAGAAAGAGGCTTCGAACATAGAGTCGTATCCACTGCCACAAATTCTTCCTCCAAATACAGCACAGGTACCTTAGATGTGAACTCCAAATTCGAGTTTCCAATGCCGGAAAGATTGGGAAATATACAGGAACACGACATCATGACTGAAGGAGACTTTCCCGAACTTTTTGTTGATAAGGTTCGAGCAGATCTAGCCGAAAAGCGTTTGACTCAAAGAAGTCCTGATCAAACAGACATTCTTCAAAAAGGCTTATCTAATAAAAAATTGTCTCAAAAAGGCTCAGTCGAAAAAGAATCAATCCAAACAGACTCGGCTCATCAAGCTTCTGAGAAAGACTCGAGTGAATACAATTTCTTCAGCAACCTTGAGACACTTCGGCCAATCAACTCGATCGAAAACGAGTATCCAAGTGCTGACCTTGATGAAGTCACGTCTGTAATTACAGAAGAAGAAACCCAAAAAAATCCCCATGATGTTCATTTAAGCAGTGGGAATGTCATTCAAAACATGAATACCAAACAAGGTATGAATATGAAGCAAGACATAACTAAGGAGCAAAGCATAACTAAGGAGCAAAGCATGGCTAGCAAGCAAGGCATGAATAAGGAGCAATGCATAACCAAGAAGCCGGAAACCAAAGAAGATGAGAAATCTCACGTAAAATTGAAGAATGAGGAGATGAAGATGTGGCACGGCAAAACGTTTGGTAGAGCGGCTTCTACACAGAGCTCAAAACTTTCACGTGAGCTACAGCCACGGGTGGCCCCTGGAAAGGCTTCGGAGACCTACGCCAAGTACCGTATGTACAATGAGATCCCATCCAGCATCTTCAACGGAGACAAGAGTGCAAACTGGGTGGCATTAGCCAGAGATTCATACTCCAATCTTCAAGCAGAGCTTCAGGCTATCGAAAACGAGGCCGACTCGCCAGACTTTGCCAAGTCCTTGGAGAATAGCATGAAGTCGCTCTATCAGCGCTACGAATCCTCCAACGAAACATTGTCTGTTAAAGATATGGTGTCTTTCATAAAGAGCAACTTCTCGCATGACCTCTCTAATACTCCACTTGAAAAAACAATGGAGCCCAGCGATTCATACATGTCCTTATCGTCTAATTATGTGAAAGAGTTTGAGATGGGATTGGACAGAGAGTTCAGCTTGAGCCATGAGGAACATGAGAATGCCCAGAGCCCCAGATCTCAGTCTCCTTCAAACGGAAAAACGGAGGAACAGTCAAATGGGAACAAAAAATCAAATGTGCATTCTATTCAGGATCCAAGCAAGGTTTCAAAAGAGAGGGAAAACAAAGGCCTGGAGATCAAAATCCTCCACGATTACGACTTCACCAATTCTTTCGAAGAGTATTTCTCATCACAGGATATCAACCCAGCATTGAAATTCAGCTCTACACGTGACAGTGCGGTGATCACATCTTCTTCCAGTGAAAAGACTTTGATGAACGAGTACTTCACTTCTCCGGGCGACATAAAGGAAGATTTTTCTCCGATCCATGTCAAGGAGGAATTCCCCCCAGCGCACATTAAGGAAGACTCCCATGATTACAATTGGGTGAGGATTTCAGATATCGACAATGAAATCCGGGACTTTGGATCCATGAACTACCTATCGGACCTTCTCAACGGAAAAGTGCAAATCTAGACGAATTAGTCTTGAGTCCTATATTACTCATTTTACATATTCTAATAAGTATCTAGTTCAAATTCAATTTCTGAATCGATGAATTTTGTACTGCTTCTAATTTGATGTACCGTTATGTCTAAGCCTTTAAAATCCTGGCGACGGCCTCCACGATGGCTGCGCCCACCTCCTGGGTCGAGCTAGAGCCCTTCAAGTCTGCAGTTCTAATGCCTGCGTCAATTACCTCGCCTACAGCCTTCTCTAAGGCTTCGGCCTCCTTGAGACAGTCCAAAGATAATCTCAACATCATGGCAGCGGACAAAATCGTGGCCACTGGGTTGACCTTGTTAGCAGGCAAGTCTGGGGCTGAACCGTGACAAGGCTCGTACAACCCAAACGCAGAGTTCGTGTCTGGCAAAGAGGCTAAGGAGGCCGAGGGCAAGAGACCCAAAGAGCCAGGAATCACCGAGGCCTCATCAGAGATGATGTCGCCGAACATGTTGGATGTGATGACAATACCGTTCAACTTGGTAGGACTCTGCACGAGGATCATGGCTGCCGAGTCAATCAACTGGTGTTGCACAGAGAGTTGTGGGAACTCCTCTGCCATGACCTTATCCACGGTCTTTCTCCACAACCGGGAAGAGGCCAAAACATTGGCCTTATCCAAGGACCAGATAGGCAATGGGGGGTTATGTTGTAAGGCCATAAATGCAGCCATGCGTGTAATGCGTGTCACCTCTGCCACAGAGTACTTTTCCGTGTCCCAGGCCTCGTCGTTGTTGGCACTGCTTTCCTGCTCCAGTCTTTCGCCAAAGTAGATACCACCAACCAATTCACGCACCACAGTGAAGTTGGTACCACGTACAATGTCGGCCTTCAATGGAGACAACTCCAAAAGCTTGTCAGAGACAAAGTTGCAGGGTCTCAAGTTGGCGTAGAGTCCCAACTCTTTTCTTATCTTCAAAAGACCTTGTTCGGGTCTAACAGCGCCAGTTCCCCACTTGGGGCCTCCGACAGCACCCAACAACACCGCATGCGAGTTTTTTGCTGCTTCCAACGACTTGTCAGGCAAAGGTTCGCCCGTAGCATCAATAGCGGCACCTCCAATCAAGTGGGTCTCAAACTCAAACTTGATTTTCTGGTGGGGGGTGTTTTCCTCAATAGCCTTGAGCACCTTGACGGCTTCCTGGACAATTTCAGCACCCACATGGTCGCCGGGAAGGAGGGTAATTTTCTTAGTAGTAGACATTGACGGTTGAAGTTGGAAGTTGGGGAAAATTTATGTGCGCTTTAGCATCCGCTACCGGGCCGGTAGTCCGGGACTGCAGAGTGCACGTGCCAACTTCACCATGATACATAACCCAAAAAAAAAAGTTAAACTACAAATAATAGCAGTAATAATAATAATAATAATAATAATAATAATAATAATAATATAATAGATAAACTAGCAATACAGAATACTATTAGACTTTATACACGTTGTCTTATCATCGTTAGTGACCGCTCCATTCTATGGAATCCAAGTCAATGCCATCCTGCACCATTTCCCATAAAGGCGACATTTTCCTTAAAAACTCCACCCTCTCGTTGATGGCCTTGATCACGTAGTCGATCTCTGCCTCGGTGGTGAAACGGCCGATTCCAAATCTGATCGATGAGTGTGCCAAGGCATCGTCCGCACCCAACGCATGCAACACATATGAAGGCTCTAGCGATGCCGACGTACATGCAGACCCTGACGACAATGCAATGTCTTTCAAGGCCATCAATAAAGACTCACCTTCAATGTATGCAAACGAAATGTTTACACACCCGGGGTACTGTCTGGACTCGTCGGACAAGACACCATTGAACTGTGTCTCGGGGATGGACAACAAACCCTTCTTCAACTTAGCGGAGAGTCTCTTGATGTATGCATCATCGTAGCTTTGTTCCGTAAGCATGAGTCTCGCGGCTTCTCCGAACCCGGCCACCAAAGGTGGTGCCAATGTGCCGGACCTTAAACCTCTCTCTTGGCCTCCACCTGTGATAATGGGATCCAATCTGACCCGAGGTCTTCTACGCACATAACATGCCCCCACACCCTTGGGCCCGTAGATCTTATGTGAACTGATGGACATCAAATCAATTTTCATTTCGTTGACATCGATGGGGATTTTGCCGTAAGCTTGTGCGGCATCGGTATGGAAGAAGATCTTGTTGGCTCTGCATATCTCGCCGATTTCCTTCAAAGGCTGGATAACACCAATCTCGTTGTTCACTGCCATGATAGATACAAGAGCAGTATCTTCTCTGATGGCAGCCTTCAATTCGTCCAAATTTATTAAGCCTTCAGAGTTCACGGGCAAGTACGTCACCTCAAAGCCCTCGTCCTGCATGTGACGTGCCGAATCCAACACACATTTGTGTTCTGTCTGTGTGGTAATGATGTGCTTCTTGGTTTTCTTGTAAAAACGTGGCACACCCTTAATTGCCATATTATTGGACTCCGTAGCGCCCGAAGTCAAGATAATCTCCTTTGGATCGGCGTTGATCACCTTGGCGATGTGAGCACGTGCTGTCTCCACCTCTTTCTCGGTTTCCCAGCCGTAGGCGTGCGTGGAAGAGTGGGGATTTCCATAAAGACCTGTGTAGAACTGTAACATCTTGTCTAAGACCCGTGGATCCGTCTGTGTGGTAGCCTGGACATCCAAATAGATGGGTTTCGTTCCGAACTTGGAGTCATCTCTGGTGGCGGAATTCAAAGTGATGGCTGATCCCTCAGGGGGTGCGGCAGTGGCCAAGAGTCGAATAGGCCGAATAGTTCCCTGAGAGAGCAAGGGCCTTACTATTCTGGTGAACTTGGGGAACATGATGGGGACTAGCGGGGTGAGAAGCCCGGAGATAGACTTATGTAGGCCGCGTGTCGTGCGTGCACCATAAAACGATGAGGCTTACAAATATTGAGTCTGGACTTCCGTTCACAGTTCATAAAGTCACGCCAACTGATTAAGTCATCGAGATAGAGCCAAAGACATGGAAACAAAAGTGGAGACCAAATCCAAAGGCATAAATTTCATAACCTAGCCCAATGTACATTAATTCCGTCTATCATGATCCTCATACCACTATACTGTTTCTATGAAGTCTCTATTAAATCTCTTCGAAGTCTCTATGAAATTATATGACCATGTCCCTGAATCTATAGTCTGTGACATTATAACTGGCCTTTTCTTTGAAGATTGGTGCTCACCAATTCGTAGCACCCTAGGAAAATTGCACCTCCCGCACTAATCCAACACGTCCGGGGCCCGATTCCATTCAAGAACACTAGAGGCCCCTCTTCCACCACCATTTGCCGCACCAACTGTGCCACTGAAACTCTTTCGGAATTGAGCATGATTCGCGTCTTGATCACATCAAGAGGTGTGGTCACAGCAGCTGCAAAACCACCTGCTACCAGGCCGCAAATGGCACCTTTCAACAACGAGAGCTCCGTCTGGTCGTATGCAGACCACACCTTCTTGAGCTTTTCGTAGAGCGGAAATTGGATCATAGTGAAGGGAATTTCCCGGAGAATCGTGGTGTTCCAGCCCCTGTAGAGCCCCCGGACTATGCCTTCGCCGGACTTGTTCTGGAGTAAATACTGCAAATTGGCCCAGGATGTAGCCTTGCTGGAAACGCCCTTGATACCTGCCTGAGTTCTCTGTTTCACGACTTCTGCTGGCACCCGTACCAAACATGCTGCAATCTCGCCTCCGGTTGCGCTGACCATGTGGCTGGCTGTGGTGGGGAGCTTATCCTTGGTGTAGTCCTTCAAGCCGTCATATGTGATGAAAAAAAGCGAAGCGGACGGTGCCAGAGCTACCAAAGCCGACCCAAGGCCTTTGTAAACACCGCTCCAACCGCCGTTCTTGAAAAAACCGCCCTTGGCCTGGAGCCTGGTTTTCAAGGTATCTATGGGGAAGAATGCTAGGTCCGTGGACGTTCCTGCACAAGCTCCAGACTGACGTTAGTATGAGTTCGGCAGATGGGAGAGCTCCAACATACAATGAGCGACACCAAAAACGGGTTCTCCATGTGCGTGAAAGTTTTTCTTGGGTGTGACGAGTTTTCCAGTGTTCAACTAAATGCGTACTCGGCGCTTGAGCGCTGTGCGAACGCGCGTGTTCCGAGCCTCGCAGTTGCGAGTCCCACTAGATCCATTTTTGATCTATGAGCTTTAGCTAAGACGAATATAATGGAAAGCTGAAAAATTAATAGAAGGTTTAGACTCAGCATAAAGTCCTTGTGATGGAATTTTTTTTTGATCAGGAGAAAGTGCTTAAATCAATATCAACTTTTTCAGCAGCAATAAAATCTGAACCAAGAGAAAGTTTAGGACTTGATAGAATCTGTCAAATCAAAGTCAAGTCTTCAGAATCAGCAGAGACTCCTTAAAAACGATAGACAATTTTTCAGAAAAAACTGATTTTTTAAAATCAGCGGAATGTTTTAAACCAATGAAGAATTATCAGAAACCAATAAAAACCGACTATGATTGACGGAAACTATTGAGGTCAACAGAAAAATTCTAGAATTAACAGAAGATTTTCAGTTAATGAACTCTCGAATTCGTAAAACATGAGTTTACCTTGGACAAACCACGAACTTCTTGCCCTCTCTCTTCTTCCTTGCGTACTTCAAAATCACAGCGTCCGGCTTCTTATTCGCAGGCAACAAGTCATTCACTAACGGCAAAAACTCGTCGTAATCCCAGACGTTAACAATTTTGAAAAGCTCCTTAACCCGCGAATGCAAATCACTCGAAAGTAATGACGCGTTGATATACTTAACTTTCCCCACCATGGGTCGGTAAAAGCGGCCGCGCAAGGCTTTGAGATCCAAAGAAGCATTGAACAACGGCGGAAGACTAGATTTCCACTTAATCAAGAAGTCTTTATCTGAGACATCCCCAGAGAGATTACGCAAGGTTTCAGAACCAAACCACATGGCCACTGGTTCCGATTCGATCTGAAATTGGGTACCTGACTGTGTGCAGAACCGGTGGACCACTGTACTTACTATTGGAAGCGTATATCTTTTGTTATGGGCCTCCACCTTCAGGTGTATTTCATCTAGAAGAAAGTATGTCGCATTTTCCTGGGCCAAGATGGAAATTAGCACGTAGAGAACGTCGGTGACGAAGTCAGGGCTCAAAATCACAGCTTTTCCTTGCACCTCGCTGCCATTAATGGCATACCAAGCCTTGTGGAACGCTCCGTCTGCTATTGGAGAGTCCCTCAAGACATCCTGGACGGCCTTGGATTGGGGCAGAGGGTCATCGGAACCATTGTACACTGGAAGACCAGACGTGTCCACGTGACCGTGGGTCTTGGAGAGCTCATACTGATAAGAAGACAGGCCCACGGCCACAAGCAGCTGCAGTTGTTCTTCAGATGGTGTAGAGATGGCTTTGATGCTGGACTTCAAGCCGTTGATTGCCAAGTCATTGAGGAGAAGCTGTGTGTTGGAGTGCTTCATCTGCCTCACGTTATAGGTGGACGCGTCGGTACACAAGACTAAGCAGTTTTCGGCGGACGAAGACTTGAACTGAAGAGGCCTGTCTGCCTCTTTCATGTACTCCAAGAGCTCCTTAGGGAGCTGCATGAGTTTATACGTGTGTGTCTCCGGCTGGGAGACCATATTATACACATTGAAGGACATGGAGGTTGATGATCATGCGCGCTGCGATACCGCTAGATATACATTTACACTAAATACTAATTAGACTTACATACACTTCACCTGATTTGACTAATTACTCATTTACACAAAAATAAACTTAACTAGCTGACATTAAAATTATCAGAGAATGCGAAATTCAGTAATAAAACACTACACCATTGTGATCCTAACACATTACACTAATACACCGATATATTCCGTAATCCTATAGACTCTAATTCTGGGTTGCAATGAACTTGTCAATGTCAACCTCGTTCAACTTGACGTGGCCCGCCATGGAAACAGGTCTCTTGTTCTCTTCAGCATCGACGATTCTCTTGAGCCTGGTGGCAGCGTCGAAACCCTGGTTGTTTGCACTTAATGGAAAGGGCGCCAACCACAAGTTGACTGCCTTAAAGTTATCACCCAAGGTAACAATTTCGTGGATAATGTCCTCAATACAGATGAGACCCAAGTCATCTCCAAAACGGTCCTCCACTGCCTGGTTATTGTCCAATTTGACTGTGCGAAGAGGCTCCTCCGCGTGCTCATCTGCCTCGGCCTGATCTTTTGCTTCGGTCTGATCTTCACTGTCTTCTCTAGGTGCGTAGATACATGCTCTTTTCTGAAACAAGTGACGCACCGATGCCAAAGAGGGAGTTCCCACCACAATGTAAGGAGCCACAAGCCTCAAAGCTGGCTCCACGGTGCTGGTCAACTTTACAAAGACTCCCATATTAACCTCAGTGAGTCTCAAGGCTTCAAGTACGTTCTCCGCTAAACGAGGCATGTTCAAGGCTTTATTCTGGGTCTGCACTCTCATGACAAACACGAGTCTGGGCTCAGATTCCTTCTTAGAAGAAATTTCCTTCTGTTGCTCGTGCTTCAAGATATTATTCAAACGCTTTTGCTCATTCTGGGCTGCTAAGCTCTTCATAGCCAAGTGTTCAGCCCGTACGAACTTGTCGCGAGGCGTCTTGGCCTTCTTCTTTTGCTTCTCTTTCTGAATACGGATGGCCTCCTGCTTCTGGATCCGCTTTCTGTCGGCATTCTTACGCTTGCGTAAAAGCACCTCTGTATCAGCAGGTAAAACGGCCATGGTGCTGGTTTGGTGAATAGTGATGAGTATGGGGATTTTTTTGATTTTCGCGATGGCGCGCGATGCCTGGGAACGGTGGGGCTAGAGCCAAGAAGCTATAATTATAGTATAGCTAACATTGAGCTGTGTAAAGCCTTGTAAAAAAAGCTACTACAACTATACGAAAATTTTCGAAATACACGGTCATGGGTTTTGGAAGCTGATTTCGGGGAATAGTATTAAAATCATAAGTATAAGAGGTCAGAAAATCTAATAGTAAGACTAGACCCCTCATAGCAGAACTTTTATTGTAGTATTATTGAATCCTATATTCGAATAGACGTTGCATTTACGTACGTCGTGATCGATAGTAACTTGAGTGACTGGTATGAATTTGACTTCTGTTATTGCTATGTGCAGGTAACTGACTATATGTAACTCGTGAACTGAGGTACTAAAACACAAAAATTTAGCTGGGAAGCTAGTATCAACGGCCAGATTAAGATGTTTTTTTAAGAATTATATAAAGAAGCTACCAAGAAGCTCCTTTTAGAATTTTATCTTAGAAGCTATTTAAAGAAACTGGTGGGACGCAATATGGGTCACGCACGACCTATACAAAGAAATGAAGCTCAGTTTACTTCATCACACTATTATTCGTAAAACATGTTATAATGAATATAAAGCCAGATTCGGGTAATATTCCAGCAATTTAAAAGTGCCTGACTAATAACATGTCTAAGAATACTCTCTGATGTCAGAAGCCTTTTTATTATTTGATTAGTCCAAACTCTCTTCAAAGAATCTACCATGGAGCTTAAAAAGCAAATATTAAGAGATCTTCGTTAAGAAGCAAAAATTGAGAATCCGTTAATCAAAAAGGTTCTCACTAGAAACTATATGCCACTTTTGAAGACGTCTTGCACTAACAGTGTTTATAAATTGATAGTACCTTTTATAAAAGAGTCGAGTGCTACTTAACACGGGCTTAGAGTATAAGTATGTGGTTTGCAATTCAAATTTAAGTAGATACTCATTAAATAAGTCAAACCAATCTAATGTCTGATTGAAAAGTGTAAGCTTTTACCTGCCAATGGATAGTGGGCTATTTATGGTAGGTCTGGCCTTAAAGCTATCACAGAGATATTGAAATTTATACATTTATTTTCCCAAGCTTGCATCAGGTGAAGGACATCCACTTTTCCTCTAACTTTCATAAACTTTTTAATGTCGTCGTCTCCCAACGTTTGACATCGTAATACATTTGTTTTTGGCTGAAAAAATGTATGCATTGAAAATTGGCTTTCGACCATTTCAAAAAGAAAAGGGGAGGATAATCTATATAAAACTATCCTGAATACTTGAAATCCATTTTTAGAAGTCATAAGTATTATAAAGTTCAAGGTTATTTGATGATAAGAAATTATGGCCATTGAAAAATTACCGAAGAAGCTATCATACTGATGAACTAAATATTGAGGTAATACGAAAAAAACTATAACGAACATTCAGGGAGTTATTTAAAACTATCAAAAGCTGAGTCACGTGTAGAATTGGCTGTGTGGTTAATTTCCTGGATGTGAGGGCCTGGTTACATACCTCAACAAGGGCTGTAATGAGAAATTTTCCAAGAAATTGAAAGAAATAGAGTGTTGGGCTTCATGGCTAAAAAATTGTGGTGATTCTACCCCTGATGGAACTCCAAAAATCCTTTTAAGTAGCGTGTTGTCCATAAAGGATGTATTGATAATACGAATCCTATTATAAAATGATACAAATTGCAAAATATCAGAAGACTAAAAATATTAAAAGTTAATAAAAATTCATGTGATTATTAATGTCATGACTGTGTTTATTCGGGGATAATTTCCCGAGAACGGCAAACAAGGAATTAGCACACTACCAAATGCGGCAGCCCATGACTACCAGTTCTGCCGTGTACTCGAGCGTCCTAGGCTTATTTTCGTGCGCGGTCCTCGGCAGATCTAAAATAATAAACCAACAACATCTAGCAACTTAATATAAAAATCTATTAAACTATTAATTTGAGAATCCATCGCCTCTTAGAAACTTAGTAACGCATTTAGGAGAAGGTTTTTTGTGATGGTGTGCTGGCTTCTCTTCAAATTTAGCATGTAGATATATCTGCGCTCGCAATGTGTACCTCAACATAGGCTTAGTGTTTTACTCCAGACCCAACGACGTCATCATGCAATTATAATGCCTAATAATGTAATTAACGTTCATCAAGCAATACGTCATACTATGGATTCATAAGCCCTAATTAAGAACGAAATGCTAATCACGACATATCACGCTAATCATGCAATCGATATACCCTAATGGTGCAATTAATTTGCCCTAATCATGCGATATGCGTCCGCACTACTCGTAACTTTTCGCTGAAATGAATGGGATGCAGCCTTGTTTGGTGTACGGGTGTTTATCTCGCACCTTTCCGTGTGTTTTTTGACCGCACATCCCATTAAGTATATTTGCTGGTTGGGTAAATACTTCGGGACTGTAAAGTGAAATGTCCCATCCGGGAATTTGGAAAGCGCTGACCCATTTGCATGCCGTTGTGTGTCCATCAATTAGGATGAATGCCGTGATCCACTCTGCAGGAAGAATGCATTGCGGGCCTGCAGGCAGCACATTCAGTCTTCATACACTATCCTTTCGGCCTTGAAGTGCCCCAAGGGGGACCGGCGTGCCGTAAGAATTGCGCCAAGCCCGCCTTAAAGTGATACCCCTTGGTAAATATCAGCAATAAAGTGGGCCAATTTCAGGGTCTAGCGGTGCTCAATATGCGGTCCTGTATATATGCCCGAAGATCAACAGCCAAACAAAGAATGCAAACCACCAACGCATTGTAAGCAGAGAGCCCACTGAAAACGGCCCAGGCCTTCTTATTTCGTACAGCCCAAAAGTGTCTTTTATCACCAAATTTCCCCCGGATCTAGCCTGAAATACCGTCTCTTTCCCCACGCAACCCTAATCCGCAGACGTTTCACAACTGCGGAAACCCTAGATCAGCAGCGACCGCATGCACACCACACATTAAAGGCGTCATTCAGAAGTTAGCTTTTTTTTCAAGCATCTACTCCACCCTCCTTTCCCTGCGCAAAACTCTCGGGCTCTTCCGCTCTCTTATGTTCGCCAATGCGAGATTCCAAGCCCAAGCTGAACTACTCGGACATCCCACTCCAGCCATCGCCCGACTTGTACAACGACGTCACTGACAAGACCTTTAGTGGACAAGATGGTGCCTTTCAAGACTCGCCTCATGATAACAAGGGCCAAGAGAGGCCTTTTCTGACCTCTGAAAGTGATACCAAGCGCTTTGATACCTGCCAAAGACCTTACTCCAAAGCATATGACGTCAATCCCACCCCAGACAAAGGGTTCTTCAAAACTGACCCAGTGTTCCAGCATCTTGATGAAGCCTATGAAAAAGGCTTTGTCAAGTCAGAATTTAGCCCTCCCTTATTGCATTCCAACGACCTGCAGCTCCTAGCCCAAATACAGCCTGCCTATGAATATCTGCTGTCGTTTGATCGGCACGAGCAAATGATCCAACTGTTCCCTTTGCATCTGCCGTACCCCGGTAAGGCCTCTGAATACCCGCTTTCTCAGCTAGGCCCCATAGCATCGAACTACGCCTCGCAAATTGGCATTTCACTTGCGAATTCCGGCCATGTTCCCCAAAATGTGTCTAACCAGCACATAAACCCTTCACAAATGGGCTCAATGCCCGTCTCTGATTACCTGATGTACCCCATGATGCAGCCTGATTTGAGTGCTATGCAGGGGATGATTTCCGGTCAGGAAGTCTTTTCGGGTCATGTTCAAAGTAAGGCTTCCGTAGTGGTTCCAGATCTGACTTCCCGGCCGCCTCCTGCATCTACCCCTGTCTCGGTGCCGGTGTCTACTACCCCCAACTCCCGAAAAAGGCCCCACTCTGAAACCGGTCATGACTCGGATTTCTCTCTAGTTGCTGCCGCTGACCAAATTTCTGCTTCTCCCCTTGAGGACGTGGTGGAAAAAGTCAAGATGATCGACTCGGGCGAGCCTACAATTCAGAATGATGCCATTTGGACTACTCTCGTGTCTTTAAAACTGAGCAAATCTGATAAACACCATCAAGCATTGGCTCTTTCGTGGATCCAGAAGTCTTGCAAGGCATCCTGTGCAGCGGTGGTTCCAAGAAACCGGTTTTATGCCCGCTATGTTCAAATGTGTGCATGCTACAATATCAACCCTGTTTTTTCGGGGCTTTTTTTCCGACTCATTCGCTTGCTCTTCCCCAATTTGAAGACTCGCCGCCTTGGTCTGAGGGGCCGCTCCAAATACCACTTTTGCGGGGTCAAGTTGCTAGGTGAACTCTCTGTTCCGGGATCTCCCGTGTCTACCTATTCCTCAGTGGGCGTAGACTCTCCGCAGTCTATTAACTACAATACGAACACCCGCGTGGAAAGTCCATTGGTGAATCGGATGCTTCAAACGCCAGTCAGCCTGACCCAGATGTCCGATCGCTTCCATGTGAATGACCTTGCGTTTCTTCCTCATATTCACAAGATGGTGGAACAGTCCATAGGACATGAGACCATGAGTCGGCCATTGAACTTGCCTTTGATGAGCTCGTATCTCCCCAAAGACTTTGAAGTGGATAATGACTTGGCAGACACTTTGCACTCGTTATACAAGATCTACTGCACCACGATGTTCGAACTGGTGCGCTATATGCAGGTGGACCGGCTTTTTGCAGCCTTCTTACCATCTCCAGCCCTCTTGGCAACCCCGGTATTCAAGATCTTAGTGGACCCGAACGTCCTTGAGTGGGTCCACACGTGTGACACCACCATGTATGGTGCCATGTTGAAAATGCTCGCGCGCTTGCACTTGCTGAATGTGCCAGCTGAAATTACCACCCCACTTCAGGAGCTAGCTGCAGGCTTTATGGAGAAGTTATCAGTGTGCCTCAATAGTAAGTTCCCCAAGGCATTTGTGGAGATGAAACTCAAACTTGCGCGGCGTTTCGTGCAACTCTTGAAGCGGCTCTTGCAGTGTATTAAAACAGGTAGCCGGGTGTCGAGAATCTTATCGAATGTCCAGGAAAAAGACGCCATGATAGGCGATTGGAACCGCATAGACTTCCCGGACATTATGCTGAGTTTGATTCCGTGCGCTGACGTCAATTTGGACACCTTGTTGGAGTTGTTTGCGGAAAAAGTGCCTCAGTTTTTGGAAGAGTCGCCCTGCACTTTAGCCACATGCTCCAAGTTTATTATTGACATACCGGCGTTATTCCCCAAAGTCAGTCCATGGCTTTTTTCGCTTCTTCTGTCTAATTTGCTCACGGCCTGCCTTCGGGAAATGAGCTCTTGTGGTGCAAAAACCTTCGAGTCGTGGTGGATCTTAAGGTGCTGGGTGGACGAGTATATATTGTGGAGTTTCGAGCTTGGTGGTTTTTTTAGGGAGGAGTACCACCGTTGGACCTACTCTACGTCTTCGAAGGATATGAATCTGGAGCTCTTGTTGATGCACGATATTAGTGCTAACACCGATGTCCACTCCAATAGCTTGGTGGACTTGTTGGATGATTTGAGCGGCGACAAGGATTGGCTCTAAAAAAAATAGCATAATTGATCATAACTATAAATACAGAACTATTACATAACAATCAATTACTTTCCAAAATACATTATAATTGAATAGATATCAAAATACATTAATATTGAATAGATACCAAAATACATAACAATTGAATACAGAACTAAGCTACAGAACTAAACAAGACCAAATTTCAATGAGGAGGCTATCGAAACTCAGGTTGGAGTTCGGACCGGGAATTTACATCATGACTCGTTGACTCGACTCATCTGGCCAATTTGTGAAAAGGAACAAGACTTTTGAGGACAATATTTCAAAGTCTAACAGTCTTTCAACTGGGTCTAGGACCTCTTGGTCTCTTAATATTGATATATACCGGAAATTATTGATATATACCGGAAATTACTCATACTTTACATTAGGGAGCTTCGTAAAGGGTAAAACCTTTTTTGGAATGGTTTATTTAACTGAAAGAGGAAAAGGAGTTAGATTTTCCAGCAAAACTAAAATTGTGGCTTAAGAAAAATGGGGTCTATTTTTAATTTATATTAAAAAAATTTTTCAGTTATAAATTTAGGCATAATTTTTTGTAATCTCTCGGCATATACCTGACGAAGTACGTTTTAAATAATATGATGCAGTCCCGTCAAATTTTTATTTTTTGAAAATATTTTTTCACATCCTTTTGAGCATGCCCTTTTTAAACATTGAATTTATCTACAGCGAATCCCTCTCCTATTATTGGTTGTCTAATGATATATAATATTTCTTGGTACTTCATCTTTCCAACTTACCTTTTCGTGCAAAATTTTTCATGAAAATCAATTTTTTATGCTATTGATTTCAGTAATTCTTTTTCAATGCTTTCTGTTCATTTTTGAAGACATATTTACAGTAGGGTACATTAGCTCAAATACCACAACTTCGGTATCTATGTGTTGTAGCTCCTTTGTGTTGTATTTTAATTGTTTATACGTCTAGTATGGTATCCATCAACTCTTCTAGAGGAGAGGAAGTATGGCTACTAAAAATGCCAAGTGAGCCCATTAGCAAGAATTTGTGTAAGAGATCATAATTTTGGTTTAATAAGTCTGGGTTCAAGTAATGTAAAGATACTTGAACCTTTACTGAATGTTTTTAATAATACCCCCCATTGGTCTCTTCTTGTACAATTAGCTAGGCAAGAATTTGAATTAATTACTGACTTATGAATTCATGATAAAAGAGCCAGGTTGTATACTTAGTTTTAATGAAGAAGAGGTGTGTAACAAATGGTACATAGTATGTAGTAATACACAATAGCAAAGTCTGAATAACAATGAATTTATTTATGGGCTTAGAAAAAAAAAATTTGAAATGTGATTTAGCATCAAATTAGAGTATTAGGTATAGAACGGTCTTGGATTCAGGAATAGTGGCTGCGGTCTGAATCACCAGCTCCAAGATCCTATGAACATTTTTCACACGAAATAATACGACTATAATCTCCAAGGTTTCCGGATTTCAACAAAAATGACTAACAAATTTCTGGCAAAAAAAAGGGTTCTTTGCGTTAAGCCGTTTTGTGCTTATATATCACGGTGTACGGATGTTTGTTACACACATATCTGGTTCCCAGGTCCCATCAAGGTTCACAGTCAACCAACGTATTTCGCCTTGGGCATGTTATTTTTGAGGCTATCATCAATGGTCTGATCATTGGTTTGTTCGAGCACGCTGTTGCAATCGAGTGGCACCATCATACGGGTAGTGCACCACTCATAAGACACTTGCTTTTCTCTATCTACAAAAGCTGTATAGCCACTTGATGGCTCCAGTTTGGACAAGTTGAATACCATTTGAATTCACATGTGAATGGGCAAATTCGAGATTCTTTAGTACACAGAAGTGTTGTCATTCGTCGTGGTTTCAGCCTTCTAAGCTTCTAGTATGCTAATTGTTGTTTCAAGCACATTTTCCATAAGTGTCATTTTGAGTGCTAGCAAGCTGAGTGTCAATTAGAGTACGTTAAGCATGCATTTCTAACTTCTCAGCCACTTAGTTAGTCATTCACAAAAAGGAAAATTGGACAGGAGTTTAAATAAACATGCCCTCTTTGCCTAGACATCGTTCAACGCCACACAAACAGCACCCTTATGGTGGCCATTATAATGGCGCACAGTCTCACTATTGGACAAGTCCCACAACCTCACATAGTGGTCGGAGCATGCCGTCACCAAGTATGCACTATCAGCACTAAAAGCGCAGTCCCACACCCAGCGCTGGTGGCCCTGAAGTGTAGTTTCGAGAGCAAAATTATCCTCAGTCAGCCAAATTCTGGCCGTATGATCTGCCGAGCACGTAGCCAAGTGTTTCATATCCGTCAGTAAAACCACTCGCGTAATATATTTCAGGTGGGATCGGAACTTGGTTGCCGGCGTAAGCGACGTGATATCTTTCTGGTTCTGCATCTTCCACACGTAGCAGTTACCCTTATTGTTACCTGCCACAAGCATACTGCCATCACTTGCCACCGATAATGAGTTTATAGGCACGTCATCTTCGGGGATCAAATGATGGGTGCACTGATTCTCTCCCAAATCCCAAATCCGGATATTACCATCATGATCACAACTGATTAATTCACCCTGGTTTGGGTGGATCACCACTTCATTCACGGGACAGTAGTGTTTGTAGTTTCTCTGTACCGAGGGAGAGCGTACATCCCACACCTTGACCGTGCCATCTTCCAGCGACGACACCATCCACCGGTTTTCTACCTGGAACGCTATCAGGGTAACGTTCCCGTTGTGGCCTTCAAACGTCATTACCGGGCTCAGGTTACTGTTGGAGCTGCTGGTGCTTCCTGCAGTGCCGTTAGCTGCGGATGCTGAGTTTCCCGAGTTTCCCGTTTGACGTATATCGTATAACCGGACGTAGAGGTTGCCTGCAGCAGCCAAGAATCGCTTGTCGGAGGTAATTTCAAGACGATTGACCTGTGAATCCGTATGTTGGATGGTACGCGAGCACACTCCAGTGAGCGCATCCCAAAAACGAATGGTATGGTCGAATCCAGCCGACGCAAGAATTACCGACATAGATGTATTAATGTATTAGGGTATGGTGTGGTGTATTGTAATATATAGCTTAGTGTAGGGTATAGTGCTTGATAGCGTAGAATGTACGGATGGTGCGCGCCTGCATATAATCTTGTCTACGTCTAGTGTAGATATTATGACACTATGTTGTAGGTGTTCTATTTACCGATGCTGTATCAGTTTGAGTCCTGATCTATTATATATGGCTGTGTGGTTGGTTGATTGGTTAGTTGGTGGAGTCGATTTCACTAGTGACCTCACTGGTGAATTTCGAATGGTGAATTTTGGATGGTGCAATTGGAATGGGCTGAGTCCATGCTTAGAAAGCGTTCTTGATAGCCTCCTTCTGCTCCGCCGTCAAGTGAACCGGGAAGTCCACCTTATATGTGACCACAAGATCTCCAAAGCGACCAGGCTCCTTGGAAATAGGCATTCCCAAGTTGGGGTATCTATTCGTGGACGTAGGCTGCACAGGGGTGGACCTAGAGATGTTGATCTTGCGCCCACTCAATGTCTGCACCTCCTTGTCGAATCCAAGTAATGCCTCCTTGAAAGTCACTGGCACCGTTGCAATGAGATCGTTACCGTCTCTCTTGAACACGGCATGTGGCTTCTCTTCAATCATGAACTGCACCGTTTGACGGGCCTCACACTCTTGCTGGTAGTCACCTTCGTTGGCAAAGTTGATCTTGGTGCCGGCCTTCCAGCCAGGCTTAATCTTGACCTCCAACACCTTGCTCTCCTTGGTTCCATTGGGACTCTTACGGTTCAACTTCATCTTCTTGGTGGCTCCACTGTAGAGGTCCTCCAAAGAAACGGGCAACAGCATAGTCACGGTGTCGGGCTCCGGCCTGCTGTATCTGGAGCCTCCGCCAGCGCCTGCGCCGAAACCGCCGGGCATTCCACCTCCGCCGAATCGAGACCCTCCGGCCCCGCCGAATCCTCCGCCAGATCCACCGAATCCTCCACCGAATCCGCCAAATCCGGACCCGCCGTCCATGCCAAATCCACCCATCTGTGAGAAGATGTTAAAGGCATCCGCCTGCGAGAATGGGTCGCCGCCGCTTGTACTGAAGTTGAACCGGGGACCTCCTGCACCTCCACCACCAGCTCCGCTGAATGGATTGTCACCTCCTGCTGGTGCATTTCCCCTTGCAGCCTCTAATCCATAGTCGTCGTACACCTGTCTTTTGTCTGCGTTGGACAAGATATCAAAGGCCTCCGAGATCTCCTTGAATTTCTCAGTGTCTCCAGTGGGTTTGTCGGGATGATACTTGAGAGCGGCCTTTCTGTATGCTTTCTTCAATTCGCTTTCGCCTGCAGAGGGGGATACCCCCAATAAGTCGTAGAGTTTAGTCTCTTTTACCATGGTGGCTCTTTTTAGAATGGTGTTTTTCGGAGTCCGCAGGTTATAAGAATGCTGGGTTGCTGAGGTGCGCACTTCCAGTATCTTCTGGAACGTTCCGTCCTGCAGTCTGCACACCTTCTACTGTTCCGATCCACCAAAAACACGTCTTGAGGTCTACTTTTGTTTGTTCTAGTCGCTCAAGCTGATTAATTCAGTAATGAAAGCTCTTAGAGGTTTTTTCTCGCACCTCGAAACTACCAATAGGCTACATTTAGAAAGAGGTTTTAGAAGTTTAGAAAGATTTCGAAGGATTTAGAATTAATCAGGATTCTTTGATCAGGTGAGTGTTTGATTCGGAAATATTCCAAACGATTCCGAGCCAATTGACCGAAAACGATGGCTAAATTCCGGAATTCTACATAATGTTTAAAAGGTGTGCATATAGTGTATCACGTGATAAGAACACACTTCAAAGACCCATTTCATTCTACGTCACTGGTGCCGGTAAGTTGGTTAATTGTTAATGTAATGACATAAGTACTCTGACTCATGAAACTTAATCGGCCTTCCTAGCCTGCTTCTTCAACGCACGCACACGGATGCTCTTGTGCATGTTGAAGTTAAGCTTATTCACTATCTTAGAGTAGACTCCCACAGAGTTTTCGATGAAGTAGTGCATCAATGCATGCGACCAGTAAGGAGTGCAGGTAGCGAACCGGTCCTGAGCACCACCTCTTCTACCAACACTGTTCAAAGTGGCCCGCACAAATTGCTTGGGGTTTGGAATAGTTGCACTGGTTCTTCTAATCTTCGACATGGCAGAGGTTACAAGGTATGAAACAATTAACTCCACATCCACACCCTGAGGCTTCAATTCACCTGCCAAAGATGCAGACCATTGCTGTAAAAAGGCCTTCGAGCCCGAGTACGTAGCCAAATATGGGGTAGGAATCAAGCCTCCAAACGAGCCCATAGACAAAACCAAGCCTTTGACTTTCTTCTTCTCTGCAGCAACAGTTTTCACAATCACTGGCACCACAGCCTGTGTAATCTTCAAGGTCACGAGATTGTTGATGGTAACAATATCGGTCAACTCCTTGTTTTCAGTCTCCAAAAACGGCACAGGAATGCTATGTGATTGACCCACATTGTTGACAAGAACCGTCACAGGTAAGTGTTCGATCTCGGACTTAATGAGCAGATAGTTTTTCTCGTTGTCCACAGATGCGTCGAAAGCAATGACCTTCGTCTCCACATGATGCTTGGCCTCGATTTCAGCAGAAAGGGCCTCTAATTTGGATAATGTACGCGAGACCAAGACAACGTTGAAGCCTTTTCCGGCCAACTGGCTCGCGTACTCCTTACCGATTCCGTCGGAGGCACCCGTAACAAAGGCCCATTTACCTTTTTTGGCGCCGTACTTGGCGTAGTTTGTTGGTGGCGCAACAAACAAGTCGTAAAGGAGGGCGGCAAGCGATAATGAGGCAATTGTCAACTTGTAGACCCCAGTGACAAGTGCTGCATACAACAAAGCCTGTGCGACTTTGGACTGCCTGATTGTATCAATGACGTGAAACATGGTGCGTTGGAAAGTTGAGGTGGGTGGAGAACCAGTGTTGAAGAGCGCGCGCGTATGCAGTATCAGAAACGTTCCAGCCAGTACAGTGTTTTTCAAAACTATTCAAACTAGTGCGGCAGTATGATTCAAACCACCGCGACAAAAAGTTTCGTACCCCTTCGCACAATCTTACAAACCAAATTTGCGTAGTGTTTGGTTTGAAACATGTTGTCGCGGTGGTTTGAATCATTTTGTCGCACTAGTTTGAATAGTTTTGTCACGGTGGTTTGAATAGTATCGAAAAACACTGTATAGACTCGGCTAGTACTTTACAAGTACAAGTAAGTCACAGTTTACTAGAAGTTAAGCAAAGAGTGTAGCAAGGGGATGAGCAAAGGGTCTGTAAGTAAAGTCCATCACATGTAGCTTCCATCACAAATAGCTGAACTCGTCCAATTTTTCAGTGCAAATTTCGGCGTTAAGGGCGTCCCGGGCACCGTAAATGTCTAGTAAGGCTATGTTGTTTCCAAGCCGCATCTTTTCCTCCTGTAGTCGTGTGATGTCTTCATTCACCCTGCATACTTCTTTGTAAGTGGCCTCCACTCTGGCTGCAGTTCTGCCCTCGCCTAACTTCAAGATGCCAACCCATGGATTGGTGTACACGGAATTCTTAGCTTTTTCGGGGCCTGTGGGTGAGCTGACTTTTCTTGCCGATTCTGGACGGTCCCGAGACTTATGGTCAGCTTCAACTTTTTCTCCGTTTCTATCTCTTTCTTTGTGCTCATTTGGAATCTCGGACTGCCTAGCCGAATCGTCCTCTTCTCGTCGACTACTGTATGTGGGCTCATGCTTATCGTGTTCCAGCCGACTAGGCTCTCTTTCGTCATCCTTTCTGTCCTCATACCCTTTTCTATCCTCGTACCGCTTTCCCTCCTCATACCCCCGATACCTCGAGTCGTAAGGGTCACCCCGTGGAGCCACTTCATAACTGTCTCTTTCCCTTTTCCCGTGGCTCCGGTCACGGCTGAACCCGCCACGACCACGGTACAGAGAGCTGTAGTGGTCACCCAGCTTGCCCCCCCTGTGGCCACGGCCGCGGTACCCGCCACGGTGCGACGTTTCCTTTCGGTCGTAGTACGAGCCTCGGCTACCTCTGTACAGGTACTCGTTATGGCTCATAGATAGTGTAGTTTCTGTTGATGATGCGCGAAAGCGCGGGACATTAAGTAGCTGCCTCTGACCACAGTCCACCAGTACACCTATTCTGTATTTCAAATACTACACCTTTTACTAAATGTGGCCAGATCTTGGTAGCCAAAAATATGTTTGTGCTGCTACTAAACTTTTGCTAAAAAATCTTAAAATTTACTAAAAGTTATATCTACAGGTACTACTACAGGTACTACTACAGTTACTACTACAGTTACTACTACAGGTACTATTACAGTTACTACTAAAGTTACTACTAAAGTTACTACTTCAGGTTACTAACAAAAGTTTGGAAGTTACCACTATTCAAAAATACTTCTATTTGAATCCAACAAGAAAAAAAAGAATTACAAATTTGGTCAATATATCTCCACGGATCTTGAGCTCCTAGCTATAATTTTGACACCTTTATATAGGTTGATTGGCGGCATCAACTTTCTATGAACTTCACTTCTACTGAACTTATAATAGCACTGATACTGAAAAATCACCAATCAAGGTTTGAAATTCACATTCTCATAGATAACCCATAAACTGATCTGAAACAGAAAGTGTAGTCTGCAAGTATTTTATGCCTAAATTCCATGTTTCAGACTGGAGTTTCAGGTTTCAAGAAGGTTTCATAATTTTTGCATGAAAATGACCTGAATTAAAAGTATTCTTTAATTTTGAAACTACTTTGTTGATTCGAAACGACATACTCTATATCATTAATACACCAAAAGCAGGATGATCCGGCTCATAAGCTAGCCTCAATCTTCCTAGGTAAGGTGATTCGTGGAGTACATGTACTTTTTCTGTTTGACCTTTGATAATTCCATCTATCGGAAGTCACTTTCATTGCCATCTTTAAGGAGTATGACCTTATCGGTAATAATACATTTCCTGCACATATCTTGTCACCAGATGTGACCACTTATTGAACATGCAATGTAACAGTCCAACTAAAGTGACTACATATTAGTAGAATTGTCTATAATAACATGGCTTATTAAATAGTTTTACTTTCCGAATATACTTAAGAATGTGTCTTTAATAATAGTACGATGTAATATACATGACTCTCAGTACCGGGTAGGCTATTAAGAGACTTGGAGACCAAGAGGCTCAGAAGTCATAAGTTCAAAAGAGACTATAATTTTTACTTTTGGAACACCTAATAAAAAATCTTTAAAACAAGCCCTAGATGCCTAATGAAATTACTTATTGTTGAAGACTAACACTAAGTCTTGGTTTTCAAAGGTGTTAGAGATTGTTCTATTAAAAGCATCAATCTTTATATTTCTCTATTGGGCCTGTACATAACACATAAAAAACATCAGACAAAACTGTAACAAAAGTTTTATTTCACCTTAAAATATCCCAAGATCATGTGGTGTGACACTTAAAAGTAAGCTGTTTTAAGTTTGCTTGCAACACTTAATATCGGCGCTTGTATGCAGTATACCCAAGGATGATGTTTGAAATTTGACTTTTTCACATTTACTTTACTTTGTTGGCCTTCCTTTTCAAGTGTCATTTTTCTAAGTTTACCTTGTCTATATTCTACATTATTTTGAGTTTAGAAGTTCTGGAATTGAATTATTTGGTTTGCTTGTTGACCATCGCAAGCAAAGATCATTACTATTCCAAAACGGGAAAAAATCCAAACACCTCGCACATGACATGGATATATCAGTACAAACCCCACCATCTACACCCTTCATGTCCAAAATCCATGCTCTAGCGGAGTCCGAAGCCTTGACTCTGCTCTGGCTCGACTACGACCCACTCGCCCCACTTCTTCCTCAGCTACTCGCCTCGCTATACTCGCTAGAGCAACACCTCCTGCTAGATGCAGGGTTTTTGGCCAACGATGACATCATCCAGGCCAATCTCCGCCAGATAGCCCTCCAAAGCCCTGAACAACTTCTGGCTCTTCTGTTCAGACAACACTTATTGCAAGTTCTCGAGGGCGTCAAGATCCTTGACCCCCTGCTGGAGTGCATATATGGAGATTTCTCTGACCACTTTGACCTCTACAAAGACAACCTAGACACCATGTACCGGAAGACTCGGAGTCTCAGAGGCATCCGGTTTGAAAGTATCGGCTCCGATGTTTCCAGCTTGGATACCCTCGGAATGGCCAGCCAAATTTACGACTCTGATGAAGATTCACTTATGGATAGTGGAGTCTCCAACGACGGCACTCTTTCCGCATCAGAACTCACCTCCCACAAGTTCGAGCTCCACGAAATGCTAGATATAATTCAGACACGACACCAAAACGTCAGCCTGGTGTTTTTGGATATTGACCAGAAACTCCAAACACTTAAGAGTCAGAATTCATCCGACTTGGGGTTTTTGGAGAAGCTCACTGCTCATAATGCCTTGATGGCCGAGAAAACCCACGACATGAGGCAGGATATTTCAGAGATACACATGGAGCTCCAGAAAATGAAGAGACCTGTGGATCAGGATCCACCAGCTCTCGTACCCAAGACACCGTTCCAGGTTCCTCTCGACTCTAGTTTCTTGGACCGTATGCAGGAAACCACTGAAGAAACCGAAAATACTGAACAGATTGAAGAGATCAAACAGGATGAAGACTCTTCATTTTTACCGAAACTAAATACGGACTCGAAAGTGATTAATTCTGCATATTCAAATGAAAGTGTCCATAATAACAATGATTCTAGCCTGGATGGCCCTATTGACTTTACTGATCAGTCTAAAGATCAGGTTGATCTACCGGGTCGGACTCATTTTCCCGCATATGAGACTAATGCCCTCCAGGCGTTTACAGAAGCTTCTGCTCTACGAAACCCATTTCTTATCATCATGATTTTGTCCATCTTGGTGGGGTATGGATCACAGGCATTCAAAACTAGCTAGCTCTGAACTAACCCATGTTTACTGACCTCGAAAAACTCTCCAAGCCCTCCTCGCTATCCTCCTGGAAGTAAGGGTGGATGAGAGCCCGCTTGGCACTGATTCTGTTGCTAGGATCGTAGGTCAACATTTGCTCTAATAGATTAATGCCATCGCTATCCAACGTAGGCACGTGGTTGGCCAAGTTGCTTTTCTCCCACTTGGGCCACGTGAGCTTGAAGTCAGGCAAGTAAGTCACATCCGGCCACACCTCCTCGTTGGGTGTACCCAAGATACGGAAGATACGGAAGATCTCGTCGATCTCCGAGTCACCTGGGAACAACGGCTTCCGGTTACACATTTCAGCAAAAATGCACCCCACTGACCACATGTCCACACCGGTGGAGTACTGTTTTCCTCCCAAAAGAATCTCGGGCGATCTGTACCATAGAGTCACCACCTCGTGCGTGTAAGCACGCAAGGGAACACCAAAAGCGCGGGCTAAGCCGAAATCCGCCAACTTCAAGTTTCCTTCCTTATCAATAAGGAGATTCTGCGGCTTCAAATCTCGGTGCAACACCCGGTGCGAGTGGCAGTACTTGATGCCCTTCACGAGCTGGTGCATGGATCTCTTGACCATGGAAGGCTCCAAGCCTACGCCCTGTGGAATGGACTCCATGTACTTCTTCAAATCCAAGTCCAAAAACTCGAAAACAAGGTATAGTTTGTGCGAGTCCGAGTGTATAATATCGTAAAGCCTGACAATATTATCGTCTCTCATTTCCTTCAAGAGTGAGATCTCCCTAATGGCCGTCGATGGCACACCTTCGTCCTCGGACTCTAAACGGATTTTTTTGAGCGCCACCACACGGTTGTTGTAGCGGGTGTCGAGTGCCTTGTAAACGACTCCATACGTGCCTAGAGTTAGTAATGGGTGAATGAAGGGTGTGAATGGGAATACTGACCTTCTCCAATCTTTTCTTGCCTATGAAAATCCGAAAGTTCCACCATGACTAGAGTAATAATGTGTGTTATTATGACTTCTAAGTCTTGTTGAGGAGCCTAGTGTTTCTAGTGTGTGTTTTAGCGGTAAGTCTCTGCCTTGAAATGGGTCTAGTGCTGTCTTGTTTATAGCGCGTCATGTCGGATTACCTGCATACAGTGTGTTTTTCCTGCAGATACCTTTGTTTATGCCTACATATAGTGTGATCGCACCTTGGCCGGGATTTTCTCGCTGTATGCACTACCTGCCTTACGGGTTCTTGTATCATATCTCATTGCCGCTACTCACTCAGTTTCTTGTCACTTGCGGATGCCTCGGCGCCGTTACACGTGACTATCTCTCTCCCCCACTCACTATTCAAAATCTGCTTTCCTGTGATTCTGCGCTCCGGAATAGGGTCTAAGATTGAGTAGATCACGTTTCTGCACCGCGCACGTTTGAGGGACTCGATGGGCTCATACCCGGTCGCATCTTTACGCTTGACGAGATACTCTTCGAAAAACTCATCCTTCTTGGGATTGGCCAACTTCCATAGTTGCCGTCCTGTCCTCATGGCCATGTAAATTACTCCACACGACCAAATGTCCACACATCTTGGATCAAACTGATCTTGAGTGAACTCCTCTGGTGCGATATACGGGCTCGACCCGCAGATGCCATCGCTGTAATGGATGTCGTCCTCCCACGCCATTTTGAAGCATTCACCATTACCAAAATCCGTGATTTTCAACGTACCCTGTTGCGTGAGAAGCAAGTTCTCCGGCTTGAGGTCTCGGTGTGCCACTCCCATTTCGTGCATGTAATTCACACCACGTATGAGTTGCTTGAAAAAGCAGTCTGCTTCAGCGTACTCCAATTTACCAGCCGCAATAATCAAAGTATAAAGGTCTCCGCCCGAGCAAAACTCCATCACCTCACAGTAGTCGCCCTTGGCATCCTTAAGCAAATCGAGTGTATCGATGATATTTGGGTGCTTCAATGAGGAAGAAATGCAAAACTCTGACGTCAACCGCCGCGAGTACTTCTTCTCGGTCTCCGAGGGCCGTCTCTTGAACTCTTTCACCGCATAAAGAATTTCGTCTTGGCCATTGGCTGATAAAGTCCCTTTTTTATGTGAGATTCTCACCACTCCAAAAGATCCTCGTCCAATCACCTCCTGACAACGACCATACTTCTCCACGAACGACCTGCAGTCCTGAGTGGGGGCAATTTCCTCGCCTTGTGCATGGTATGGGGAAGTATTGTTTTTGACCTGACTAACCAAACCTGCGAAAAGTGTAGGAGGTTTTTCCCTCTCGGTGTTCTTGTCTGGCTTTGGCAGGAGAATATTGGGAACTGCGGACACAGCCTCGTCACGCAATTTCTTGGCGCCTAGAAGATCCTTCAACATATTGCTAAGCTTCTCCTGGCGTTTGGCGGCCCGTAAATTGTGCTCATGCGAGCCATCCTCAAACATTTTGAACCGGGGCTTCTGCGCTAATGACGATGTACTGGATGCAAGCCCGGGGAGATGAGTACTAGAAACAGAGGGAGAAAGGTTTCCTGGCGAAGCATGACCCGAGACCCTTTTCTCCGAAGACGTTCGGGAGTTGTTCGTTTTTAGCTTGGAAGATGCAATGGTGGAGCCGTTTTTACGGGGGTATCCATTCAAAGACGACAGTCTTGAAACCGAAGGAGACCTCCCATCGGCTGCAGTCGAATGTGGCGCAGGAGGATTGGAGAGGTCCACGGACGCCATGGACTGCGACGGAGAAACCGCGCTGGGCAAGTTAGGAGATGCCGTGGCCGAGCGGTCATTCGGAAGTGGCGAAAGCACGTCATCGTCTTGATTAACAAGGTGTTGGAGTGCAGGAATAGGCAGCTTTGCTCTGGAGGACACGGTGGCTCTCAGAGGCGGTCTAGGCTCTGGCTCATTGGCATTTTTGTTGAACGAGTCTAGGTTCACGCTGTTGACAGAGGTTTTGGAATCATTGGGGATGGCAGCGAGGTTTGTGGAAGAAACACCAAAGATTCTTCCGATTCTAGACAAAGTCTTCTTCTGTTTGGGTTCTGTCATGGGGAATCAAGACAGACGATAGGAGACTGGAGCAAAAAGACAGTAGACGAAAGACAAATAGCAGAGGACAATCAGAACCAGATATATCGAACCTAGGTAGACAGTAAATGATAATGCCAGGAAATGAGGTGAAGTCTAGGATATAATAGAAGCCAGAATAGACAGTCAAATGATTAGTCAGCCCCAATGTCACAAGCAATAGTAGCCAGTATGCAAGTTGATAGGCGAAATAGTACCAGCGAATCGTATATATGACGCCTATATATAACCGTTTATAGAACCCTGTTTCTGAAACCCGGTTACGCAAATATATCAAGCCCGTATGTAGAAGCCCTTAATAGATAGACAACTCAGGCGTAAGTCAGAGGAGAGGACAAATCGACCAAGAGGGAAGGATCACACCAAAGACTCGACCAAGTGGACAATCTAAGAGCCAATAGGATAAGCCCACGGAGAACACGACGAACACAAGTGTGTTTTTCAGGGAAAAGGCGTGACTGGAGAAATCGGATAGAACTGGAACGGTAAAAAGATGACCTGGCGCAAGCGCTTCTCCAGTGAGATTTTCGCGGAATTTTTTCTGCTTTTCTGGTCTAAAAGGCCTTAGAGCGAGAAAGGTTTGCCTTAATAGCACTTTACGCTGAGCACGTCGCACGGTCCTGTGCACAGCCCAAGAAAAGGCTTTGTTTTCTTGCAAGACTCGAACGGAATTCCCTTGTTCAAAGTATTTTTTGGTCTTGTTGGCTTTTGGCCACATTCCCGTGTTCACGCTTAAAAGAATACCTGTTATAGGTGTATGCAGGTGGTTCTGACTAGGCTATTGTACACTTGTTACTTGTTATTGATATCGGTATTGATAATCTTATAATCAACTTGGTAATTGTAGCTACCCTTATTTAAGGGTTCCTCATGAGATATCAAACGTTTTACCCAATCATGTGTTTGTTGTATTAAGTTGCATTACTTTTCGGTCAGCCAATGAGGTGCCTTAGTGTACCAACCGTGCGTCCCATTTGAATGCATCAGTTACCGTCGACAAATTGAAATCAGGCTTAGTCAATATATGATAGGCGACATTATTGAAGTACAAAAAGGGCATAGTCTTAGGCTGTGGTGGAGTGCACTTTGTTTGGATGAGTAGTGTTGTACACTATTGCTATATGAAAAATATAGTGCAGTACTCTAGCATAGTATATTGAATAGCTAGTATAGTCTACAAGTATAATATATTGCAGTAATATAGTATAGTCTACAAGTATAATATATTGCAGTAATATAGTATAGTCTACAAGTATAATATATTGCAGTAATATAGTATGTTCTTTTGGTAAAGTATGGTAAAGTACGTGTGGCCTTGTCTATTTCTAGTTGTTTTTTCTTATATTATAGATTATACTGTAGTATAGTTAGTCGATCTAGTATAGTAGAGTAAGTATGCGCGTAGTGGGCATACGAAGTGTGAGACTCTCGCCTTTTAAACAACCGTACTTCTGGAATCTTTACTGAATGTTACTCTTCTATCATCTACTTAAAAAGATTTTGTTTCATCAAAATAAATATAGTGGTGTGATTTAGTGTAGTAGTATGGTACAATAGTACAGAGAGTAGCGCATTATTGTAGTACTCTAAGCACAGCTGGAATTGCGCTCGAATCTTTGATGCTTGGTGGGTCCCAGGTGCATATTCAAATAAGCTTTCCTCGAATTCTGCAATTATCTTTAATACTTATTAAGCTATCATAATTCCTACCAAGTCTATAAATACAGTGTTTCTCGAAACGATTCAGACCAGCGCGACAATATGTTTCAAACCAGACTAGCAAAATTAAGCACACCAATAATTAAAAGAAGTTTCGTACTTACGACTTAAAAATTGTTCAGGATCAAGGATTCGAAATAAATCGTTTATGTGAAAGCTTTATTAAGTATTAAAGGCAGTAATTTCTCGAACTATTGGGTTGTTTAATTTTGCTAGTGTGGTTTGAATCGTTTTGTCGCACTAGTTTGAATAGTTTTGAAAGACACTGTAAATAGTACGGTACGTTCCTAGATGCCGCTAGTATATCAAGCTTTATGTATGCATACTGAATTAAGTACTACTTTAGGCGGCATTAACAGAATCAAGTTTAAAAGTGGTCTGTGCTTTTACTATTCAGTATAGGTTTATCGACAGTGCTGCAATGCTAAAGTGCGATCGTGTAGAGCAGCAGAGTATTTAGTATGCCGCTCATTATAGTACTATAGTGGTATAGGGCTATAAAGAAACAAAGTACTATATTAATAATTCATATAATGGTATAGTAGCACAATATAATATAACACTTGGTATAGTGGTATAGTAGCGTATGTTATAGTACTTGGAAAGTAGTATGGCAGCATTAAATTATTGTAGTAAGTCTAAAAACAGGCAGCCACATTAATTGTCCTCGGCTAAGATAAATTCCTTGAACTCTTCGTAGGCCTTGTCTAAGTCGTCGTTGACGATGATTTTATCGTGAGCACCGGTTTGAGCATACTCCATTTCAGATGCAGCAGCAGCGATTCTCTTGGCAATCGAGTCCTCGGTCTCGGTGCCTCTTCCTGTCAATCTCTCCCTCAAACTCTCGATGGAAGGAGGACTCAAGAATAAGAATCTGGCGTCGATACCACACTTCTTGACCGACTTCACGCCCTGCATATCAATGTCCAAGAGGCAGATCTTATTGGCCTTGGCCACGTCATCCACAGACTTAATGGATGTACCGTAGTAGTTTCCAGAGAACTGGGCCCACTCGATGAACTTCTCCTCGTCAATCAACTTCTTGAACTCATCCACGGTGGAGAAGTGGTAGTCCTTACCATTGATCTCTCCTGCACGGGGCTGTCTGGTGGTGTTGGACACGGAGAAACCGAACTTGTCGGGGTACTCTGCGAACAACTTCTTGAGGAGCGTGGATTTACCTGTTCCGGAGGGTCCTGAAATGACAACTGGCCTGACCATTGAAGTAGTAGATGTGGATGTTTTTTCGCGTCTAGCCTGCGGCAGAATAGTCTGCGAGCAGAATAGAGTAGGGTATGGTAAACAGGACAGGAGGGTAGGGAAATGAGGAGAAAAAAAAAAGAGAAAAGAGGGGAAACAAGGAAAAATATCACTATATAGGCGAAAAAAAGGATAGGAACAAAAAAAATTGGAAAAAAAAATGGCGGGTATGACTTGATCGTTTCAATTCTTCTCTATTCTCTAAAGAAGGGTGTATGCAGGAGCGGGTTTACCTCTTCAACTAATCAGGCACCAAAAATCCAAATTAGTTCAAATCGACACAGAAATCTCTAATAATATTTTTCAAGCTCGAAACTATGTGAATACAAGAAGTCGACCTTAAGCAGCCTTTTTTTGGACTTTTCTCTCTGTTCAAACGAGAATAGAGCCGAGTAGAGGAATGGAGAAGGAGAAAAAGAGAAAAGGAAATGTGGAAGAAGAAATGCCAGGAGAAAATAGTGAATGATAAGACAATGAGAGAAAAGGAGAGAAAAGAGAATAAGAAAAATAAGGAGAGGAGCAGACTGTTGTCTGATGTTGTATGCAGACTCAAAATCTGTTTCAAAGTTTACAAGGCACCAAAAATCCAAAACCGTTCAAAATATAAGAAAAATCACCAAGAGGTTTTATTAAGTTACTCCTGAAAGGTGCGTAGAAGTATAGCTCTTAAAAGACCATTTTGGATTTTCCACCCTCTTCTTGTCTGAGATGGGAGTAGAGTAAAGATGAAAAATGTAGATAAAAAAATAAAAGTAAAAGTGAATATCTGAATAAGATTAAATAGAGGGGAACAAACGGCAAGAAACTATAATAAAAAAAAAAGAGGGGGAACACAGGAAAAAATAATAGGAGAATTGGATATAACATATTTGGTTATATACAGGAAAGATCGTCGTTTACAGCTAATCCAACATCAAAAATCCCAAACCACTCAAATCACACTGAAACTTTCCACACTACTTTTTCAAGTATTTTTCTAAACTAACCCACAAATTCAGACTTTCAAATTCACTTTTCGATTTTTACACTCTACTCTTCTTCCATCTTATTTCATCACTATGCTCGCGTTTCACAAAGTATACCTATTCTTACCCTAAATCTACACAATAGATCCATACAAATAACCAGAAAATCACAAAAAGTACACAGAAAAGCAAAAAAAGCAAAAAAAGAAAAAAAGAAAGATTTGATATGAAAGAAGATACATTATTGAGCAAATACAAAAAAATACCCATATTTAAAAATTTCCACCCCATGTGTTTCCAATCTCAAGTCTGCAGTCTCTCCAGGTAGTGCATACTTCCAAGCGAGAAGTCGAAAAAAGAGAGCCACCCAAATTTTTAGCTCCCACACCATGGACCACAGTCAGCAGGTCTACAACACCATGGATCATGTCCAGCAGGCCTATACAATGGAGCATGTCCAACAGGCATTGGTGGCTATGTACACACCCGCCGTGGACCAGGCTCAGAAGAAACAGGCTACCGAATACTTGGAGGCGTTTCAGAAGTCGCCCCAGGCCTGGGAAATGGCTCACCAATTGTTGGCCGATACCCACAATCCTTTGGAATACCGTATGTTTGCATCTCAAACATTAAGATCCAAGGCCACTTACGACTTGCTGCAGTTGCCTGAAGACTCGTATGCCGGCTTGAAGGACTCTATGTTGGCACTTCTAGACCTCTACGCGTCCAAAGACAAACTTATCCGGACTCAGATCTCATTGGCCCTTTGTCAGTTGGCCTTGCAATACCTCCACTGGCGTAATGCCATGAACGATATTACGTCTCGTTTGTCGAAACCCGACTTGGTGCCTGCGTTGCTTGAGTTCTTGAAGAGTCTACCCGAGGAGTTGACGGAGTCCAATAGGACGCCTTTAACTGACGACGAGTTCAACGCCAGGACTAGCGAGTTGATCACTGATAATGTGCCCCAGGTGCTACTGCTCTTGAAGAACTTGGCTGACCTGCACAGTCCACATACCGGCTTAATTCTCGACTGCTTGAACAGCTGGATTAAGGAATGCCCCATCGAGGAGGTTCTACGCATCGACTCGCTCGCTTCACTCATCTTTGATTCCTTGGTCAAGGAATCCACTTTCGAGAGCGCAACCGAATGTGTATGCTCGGTGATTGCTGAAACTAAGGACATCAACAACTACCAGTTGATCGATGCGCTCTACCAGAAGTTGATGCAGGTGCACGACTTCTACTCAAAGGACCAGGAGCTATTGAGTGACCCCGAGGTCTTCAGCGGCTTGGCCCGTATCTACGTTGGTGCAGGTGAAGCATGGCATGTGTTGATAGCCAAGTCACCTGACCACTTCAAACCACTTGTGGACATTTTACTACAATGTTGCACATACGAGGGCGATTTGGATGTGGTCAAGTACACTTTCTACTTCTGGTACCAGCTCAAACAGATGTTAACGTTGCCAAAATTCGAACAGTCACGCGCTGCGTACACTCCCATTTACTTGGACTTGATTCTGGCAATAATCAAACTCCTTCGCTACCCAGTGGGCAATGACGAAAACAACCTCTTTGATGGCGATAAGGAAGAAGAAGACAAGTTTTCGGAATTCCGTTACGAGATGGGCGATGTGCTTAAAGACTGTTGTGTGGTGGTGGGTCCACAAAAGGCATTGAACATTCCGTTCCAAGAAATCCAGTCTCTCATTACCCACCAAAACTCTCAGTGGCAACTCTTGGAAGCTCCTTTGTTCAGCATGCGTGCAATGGCGAAGGAAGTGTCCACTAAGGAGAAAAAAATCCTCCCATTCATCATGCAGTTACTCGTGCAGTTGCCCGAACACCCCAAAATCCGCTACGCCACAACATTGGTTTTGGGAAGGTACACCGAGTGGACAGCACAAAATCCCGACTTCTTGGAGCCCCAATTGTCGTATATCATCACGGGATTCGAGGCGTCCCAGGGCACCGATGAGCATGTGATTAAGGCCACCTGCCAATCACTCATGTACTTCTGCCAAGACTGTGGCTCGCTTCTCTCACAGTTTTTGGACCAACTCTACATGCTTTACGAAAGGGTACAGAACTCAGTGGGTGTAACGCACTCTTACCCGTTGGTGGATGGCTTGTCACATGTCATCAACAAGGTGCAGCCTGAGCAGCAGTACGCCGCTTCAGAAACCTTCCTTCGCACAACCTTACAAAAAATCGGCACGTTTGAGGCTTCAAGCTCAGAAAACATCGACCAATTGTGTGATGAACTCGAGGTCTTGACAATTTTCGTCCGTATCTCCCGCTGTGAAGATTATAACGCGGCGCAGTTCCCCATAGGAACGTTCTTTATGGACAAAATATGGCCAGTGGTCACTGAAGTGATCGCAAAGGCCGGAAACGTGCTCAAGGTCAGCGAACATTGCTGCAAAATCGTCCGATTTGCCATTAACAACTGCACAAGGTATCTTTCGCCAATCCTCCCTCAGGTGACCGAATTTCTACGCCAGGGATTCCGCAGCACGTATTTCGGGTGCTACCTCTATGTGACCGGAATCATCATTAAGTGCAGTGAGGAGTTCAGAGGCCACGAGCAGCAACAGGCAATTTTCGGGTTAGCCATGGCACAGAGCGAGGCGCTCTTAGAACTTTTCAAGAGCCATACCGAGCTCCAGATCAGAGATCTCCCAGATGTGGTGGAAGACTTTTTCAGCATGGCCAGCGATCTCCTCATGTTCTACCCGGAGGAGGTGATCAGCAACCAAACTCTCACGACGTCGATCTTTGAGGCTGGCTTGGTGGCTTTGAAAACAAGCCAGGAGTTTGACCCATTCATGGCCTGTGTGCACTACTACATCGACTACCTCTCGTGGGGTTCTGAGTATCCCCCGGTATCATTTTTTGAAGGCGACCACGAGGCACTTAAGGCAATGGTGAAGCGTTTCATGGCACTCGACAACAACGTAGACAAGTTGTTGAAGGTGGTACTCGATGGGCTCATCTACAAATTTTACAATGATGTGGACGTGAACGATCTCATGATCAAGATCCTCACAGTGGCTCCTAACCAGGAGCAATCAGTCCACAGCTTGAAGCACGCGGTGTCGTGCCTTCCTAACGTGAGTGAAAAGGAGATCCAGAAGTTGGTTTCTGCCATCGTGGTGGCTTTACCGAATAAGGATATCCGGCGAGTCAGGATCTCGCTCCGAGACTTTGTGAGTTGGTACACACGCAAGAACGTGAACTCCAGGGCATTTACCAACCAATGAAGAGATAGAAAGTAGGAACAAGAAAGCATGACAAGCTGAAGATCCCACCTGTGAGTAGACAGTCGACGTAAAAAAGCAATGACGATTAACAAAAAAAAAAACGAATGACCATGAATGAAGATAAACGAAAACGGGATGATCATTAAAGGCATGAATAGTCTAAGCATAAATGGCACGGGGATGTACAGCATAAGCATGAATGGCATGAATGGGAGTGCATATATCATGAATACAAGAATTCATATACAATACACGATGAAGGATCCCATACCACATATAGAAACATCACACATGGAAACATCACACATGGAAATATCACACATAGAAACACCACATATAAAAAATTGTATCCATAAAAAATTACTTCCAGAAAAAGATTACCTCCAGAAAAAGATTACACTATATACCATGAATGAGCGCTAATACCACGGATATCAAACAGAAGAAAAATTAGAGATAAATTTAGAAAATTAGAAATTCAGAAATTCAGAAATTTCTTAATACTGCAAAAAGAAATTCAAAAGAAATGTGTGATACGTATGGTGTGTGATGTAAAAAGAGTTGAGGTGGTACTCAGATGTTATCGCAGAAAAATCCCAAGCCAACACAGCCGCAGGCGGATCACCGAAGCTGATAAGCCATAATGCCATAATGTTGTAAAAATAAATTCACAATGTGTATTTTGGAGTAGTATTATCTGCAAGTTAAAGTTATCGAGTAAAAAAATTTCCCTATTAAAGTTTGTCGAGAATGAATTGATGGAGACAAAGTTTACCGAGTCTTGTCGAGTAAAGTTAGACGCCAAGCTCACAAATTGGGTTAGGAGATTAGTGGGAAGAAGAATAAATAATCAATTTCACATTGACGATGCACCGCTAATCTCACCCTATTATGCAGACAAGGCTATCCAGCAAATAAACTACTTCTCTGGCATGCGGAAACAATAATAAGTCAAAAATAACAATGGGAAAAAAAAGCATTGAAAAATTACCAGTCAAAAATAACCATACAAAAAGACATTGAATATGCAAGGCCCTGAGTGCACATGGGTTGGCGCGCGCACGGAAAAGAAATTCAGATGATCCTTATGTCAAATTCTGTCCCGAAACAGACACCGCAAGCAAGAGAACTAAGCAGGGCGGGTCCAGGGTAGCTGCCTATGTTATGGAAATCTCCGGAAATAAGACCTAAGTGCACACCAACACGGGTTGCCTGCATGCTTTTCATGCCAGATGAATGATGGGGGATGGGCACATGTAAACAAACAAATAAACAAACAGCGACACGCCCACCTCGGCCGCATCAAGTAAACATAAGATATGTCGATCCCCAAAGTTTCAAAACAAAGGCGTGCATGATGCGCGCGTGGAGGCGCTCCGCCTACTGGTTTGGGACTCGCGGTTTCCGCATTGGGTGCATCGTGCGTCAATGAGGCGGACTCAACCTTGCGCAAGATACCCATGCCTACTGTCCTAGAAAATATAAAAAGGCAGGCATCTTCTCATCAATTAAATATTTTTTATCATCAACCTAGTCTCTCGTTTACAATGCAATTCTCCACTGTCGCCATCTTCGCCGCCGCTTCCGCCGCCGTCTCTGCTTCTGCTAACGCCACCGTCACTGACGTTTCTTCCACCTTGGTGACCATCACCTCTTGTGGCCCAGAAGTCACTGACTGCCCACTTACCCACGCTAACGTGTCTACCTACGAGGGTGCTGCTAACAAGCAATACGCTGCTGGTGCCGCTGCCATGATCGCCGGAGCTTTGTTGGCTTTGTAAGCTGACTGGTATTGCACCTTTCGGTTCAGGGTTCACTTCTTGGTATCAATAATTAATATATAATTTAGACGAATGAGCTGTAGATTTTGATAATTTAGGATATAAGACATAAGATCGACAATGTGCATGTACGATCAACACTATAAAAATAAACACAAAAAATAATAACAAAACAATAACATGAGACATATCATAACCACACATGACATGCAGGACGTATCACGTGATAACCACTTCTTATAATAAATTGCTTTTTAAAAGACCTAACATATTAATGTAACAGGGCCTCTAACATTTTCAATATTAATATGATTGGCATAAATTGACACCTTAACTATGGGCTTATCAACTCATAGTCGCCGCCTCTAGAAAACTTTTTGGAGAGATTCTTCAACTGCAATTTGGACAAGAAGCTGGTCTTGAACAGGCGGAAGTTTCCCCTCTTTATAGCATTGAACTCTTCCAATGTCGAGTGTTTTAACGTGAAATCAGGCTCCCACTCATTGGTGCTCGTCTCCACAACCTCTCGTATATTGGGTGGAGTCCAGCTCTTCAAGGTCAACGAATTAAGCACCACCGTAAGCGAACTGCATGCCATGGCCGCAGCTGCAGTGACAGGCGAAAGCACCAAGCCAAATTTCAAAAAGCACCCCATTGCAAAGGGTAACATGAACATATTGTAGATTGTGGCTCCAAAGAAGTTCCACTTAATTTTGCGGAAACTGGCCTGGGAAATCTGAAGCGCAGTCACCACTCCATACAAATCATTTGTTTTCCCATGCGACCCCATCAACACAATTTCGGCGGAATCCATGGCTATGTCCGTGCCGGAACTGATAGCCATACCAATATCTGCCTGTACTAAGGCCGGGGCATCGTTGATACCATCACCAACGAAGGCTATGGAAACATTGCGCGTTCCTCCAAAACGGCGTCTTAAGTCCTCCACCACCAAATCCTTTTCGATGGGAGAGACTTCGCTGAAGATGTTACCCTCGGGGATCCCTAGTTCCCGTCCGATCTTGCATGCAACCCGGTGGTTGTCTCCGGTCACCATACCCACCTGGTAGTGCTCAATCTTCTGGAGGTACTGGATTGTATCACGTGTGCACAGCTTAACCAGGTCCAGAAGCTCCATGTAGCCACAGTAGACTCCATCAATCACCACATGAGATACACTGGCAAACGAGCCAGCGAGCTCTTGTTCCTCGGCTTGAGCCACACCAATCCGGGCCTCTTTAAAGTCTCTTACTATGAGTTTCTTGTTTCCCACCGCAACATTGTAATTGACTCCATTAAGTAAAACCTGGGCACTGACTCCCAAACCACTGAGTACCTGGAAGTCCCTAATAGATGTAGAAAGCGTGTCCTCCTCAAAAGCCAACCCCAACTCGCTCTTGGCATGTCTGGCGATGGCCCTACCGGTAGGATGCTCAGAGTTGACCTCCACAGAACCCACAAGCGTCCACCAATCAGAGTCACTCACCGGGCCCATGACCTTGGACCGTACAATCTGCAAGTCACCTTTGGTGAGAGTGCCTGTCTTGTCAAACAACACGATGTTGATCGAGTTTGCATTTTCCAACACATCGCCTCCTTTGATCAAGGCTCCATGCGTGGCTCCCACTCCCGTACCCACCATAACGGCTGTAGGAGCAGCCAAGCCCAAAGCACATGGACAGGCCACCACTATCACCAGGATCGCAAGCTTGAGGCACACATAGTACTTACCATTTTCCTCCTCGAGGAACATGTTGGGGAGCTTGTTGGCGTAATACTTCAGACAGAGAAGCCAGAAAATCAACGTGCCCAAGGATAACGTCAACACAAACAACACAAAGCGGGCAGCAATGTAGTCTGCAAAACGCTGAACGGGTGCCTTGTTGACCTGCGAGTCCTTGACCACGTTGATGATGCGGTGCAACTGGGAGTTTTTGCCTGCTCCGCTTACCCTCATGTAGATCAAGAACGGGCCGTTGATAGACCCACCAATCACCGTATCGCCCACATCCTTAAACACAGGCAACGACTCACCGGTGATAATGGACTCGTCGATCTCCGTGCTGCCCTGAATGATCTGGCCATCTGCTGGAATCTTGGCTCCAGCTGAAACAACTGCAATGTCACCCTTTTGGATCAAGTCGATGGGAATAACCCGTGTATGCATATCTGAAGCAATTCCTTCCTTCTTCTCCATGCCGTTCTCTTTCTCCACACTTCCCTGTTCCTTGGGGTCCCAGTCATCGGTGAGAATTTCACATGTGGTAGGCGTAAGCGAGATCAACTTTGAGAGGGCAGAAGAGGTGGCGCCCTTGGCCTTATTTTCGATCCATTTTCCAAAGGAAATAAAACTTATGAGCATGGCCACAGTATCGAACAACACTTTGGGAGGGCGTTTGGCCTGGCCCGTCCACACGCTCAAAAAAATCAGAAGAAGCAGGAAAATGTACAGCACCAGCGTGGAGATGCACACCAACACATCCATATTGGCATTTTTTCCTCTATTCCTGATAAACACGCCAAACTTGCGGAAAAAAATCGACCCGAGAAACACCAAGATGAGCGTGGCCAATATGAGCTGTGCCACAGAAACCACATAGAGTCCCGGGAGCAAAGTGAGCAGTTTCCAGAAAGTGGTACCGTCAACTAGAGAGAAGAAAATCACCGGTAGTCCCAAAAGCACCGATGCATAGAAGTTGGATCTCCAGTATTGGATGTCCTTTTCCTTGGACAAAAGCTTCATCTGCGAGTTCAACGATTGGTCCACGGCATTCAACACATCAAACGAAAATGCCTCGTCTCGTGAATTCAATGCATCTACCACCTGCCGGACACCCACTAACGAAGTGTTGATGGAAAGCCGGAGCTCATCAGCAAGGCTTTCCGGATCGAAATCCGAGGTATTTTTCAAGAGCTCCTCAGCATCCACCTCACCCTTCCACAAGGTCTGGAACGCCTCAATTCCGGGCATACTTTTCAAGGTGGCCTCGATATTGTAATGCAACGCATGAAAATCCGTGTCTTCATCCACGCCCGAAATCCTAAGGGTCAAATCTTCGATGTCCGACTGCATAGAGTCGCCTTTTGGCTTAGTGGATATCAAATTGGCTTCAAAGCCACACTCTTCGATGCACGCCACGATTTCTTGCAGTGATAGCAGTATGCTGTGAGTAACCACGGCAGTATTGGTCAAATGGGACACGCTGGCAGAAACCACACTCGGTAGTTTTTCCAAGGCCTCTGTGAGGGACGCAGAGCATGCGCCACAAGTCATACCTTCCACATTAAGAACGGAGTCCACCTCCGAACCGGAATCCACACTTTCGGGCCTGGAAGTAGTTTCCAAAACAGCATCGAACCCGCAATCCTCGATAGTCGTAAGTAAAGTTTGGGCCGAAACAGAGGCTATGTGCGTGATTTTGGCACTATTAGTGAGTAGTGAAACTGCAGCCGAATTCACCCCCGAAATATTCTCCAATGCTTCGGTAATGCTTGAAGAGCACGCAGCACAGGTCATTCCGGAGATGGTAACGGAAGTCACGTGGGGTTTTTGAGCCTGGGGCTTCACGGAAACCATAGAGGCATCAAAACCGCAGTCTTCGATGGTTTGCAAGAGCTCTTGCCAGGTCGTATTGCCAGAATAGGTCACTTTCGCCTCATTGGTCAAGAGAGAAACTGCAGCACTCGATACCAGCGGGAGTTTTTCAAGCGCCTCTGTAATGGACCCGGAACAGGCGGCACATGTCATGCCCAGAACGGAAAAGACAGCCTCATTCGTAGTCATCGCCTGAGATATGTAGCAATCTCAATGTATCCAAGGTAATGTAAAACCAAGGAAAGCAGACCAGTAAATGCAGGAGTGGAAAGATAATGAGACCAGAGCAATTAAGTATAACCAAAGAATCCAGAATTCAGTCTAAGGTTCCCTAGGGATAATAGATGTTTGTCAGAATGAGCGCTAACAGGAAGGGTCAAATTGCGGAGTAGGATGACAAATTAGGAAGTAGATAAGGATACCCAATGTTCGATTAAAACGGAAGATTCGAAAGATGCCAAATTAGGAAAGATCCCCAAATAGAGAAGTCTAAGTTGAGAGTTTGGACAAGTATTAAAAGACCACAGTATTACCAGAGACAATGGGTTCCGCACTAGAGACAAAAATCCGGGGCCGCCGGAAGAAATGAGATGGAATTGATTAGTATTTTCCTGGGTTGGGTGCAGGAGGGGCCGAGGGCGGGCTTTCACGTCAATCAATCAAGATCCGGGGCTATGTGCAGGCCGACTCATCTGATTGGTGGTTACAATGCATGGTAGGTTCACCAAGGGATAGAATATGCTTTATGGTTACGAGAATCCCAGGCCGTTCCGGGCATTCCAACTTGTTCCGTGTATTCCGGGTTCTTCCTTCATTCCCGCATTTCCTGTGTGCTGAAAGTGCAATATTTCCGGTCTTCAAGAACAGTACCCTGGTGCACGGATCTCATTAATTACGCCATACTCTATAGATTTTACTTCAGAAAGATTTTGATTCATGAGGTCAAATCTCTAGGAAGAGACTCTTTACAACTGTTAATTAGTGTTAGCGTGAATTTACGAATGCTAACTTTATTTATCAATTTGAGATTCACGATTGCCCTTCCTGCAGGCAAACATGCCATTATTAGAGTTGCTCCGTCATCCAACCGCGCCTGTTATATTCTCCACTATACAGTGTTTTTCAAAAGTATTCAAACCACCGCGACAAAAAGTTTCGTACCCCTTCGCACAATCTTTCAAACCAAATTTGCGTAGTGTTTGGTTTGAAACATTTTGTCGCACTAGTTTGATTAGTTTTGGCGTACTAGTTTGAATAGTTTTGAAAAACACTGTACTACTAGTCTATAGACTAAAAATTCACTAGACTCACCCCGGTGCGCACACTACCACCTGAGTAATTAAGCTTATAAACTGTTAAGGCATTTCTGACATGCCACAAGTAGTGCATTTCATTTAATTTAATTACACGGCTCTACCATACTACCTTATGTTACTATCATACTCTATTCTACCATACCATTGTATCTTCTATTCAAATCTTCTACTACTCCACTATACATTTTTTCGGGTTTATTACTTTACAGATTCTAGTAAGAAATGTGGGACCGCATGCAGAACGTGATATATTACTAGTCCTACCTTTTTCTTTCAGGACTACTTTGGTGATTAAGTTGCACTAACATACCATGTATAAACACGTACTAATTTACTCGCTAATAATAACTTGGAAATACTACAGTAGCACTGTATAATAAGAGAATCGAGTTAGAGTACTATAGCAAAAGAGACAACCAGACAACCGGACTACCGGACTACCGGACTACCAGACTACCAGACTACCAGACTACCAAAGAAACTGCCAAAGAAAAAACTAGAAGAAAAAGATTTGCAACTAAGAACGAACAGTGGTCGTCTCAGAATAGTCATGAAAAAAAAAGATGGTACTTTCATATTGCATATTGTATGTCCATATCCTGTAGACTGAGAAAAGTGTAGTAACTAATGGTTAACTGTAGAGTCAAATTCCAACTTTGGTAAGTATTACCACCAGGACTAGGAGTTTATATACAGTGATGTGTAATGCACCATAATCTACACCGTTAGACTCACTATACTTAGTGCTCCCCATACAAGGTTGAAAGTTTATAATTTCCAATATCATATCAATAATCATTGAGATACCGTCAAAAAGATCTCATTCCTAAATCTTCGATTTCGGGTATTCAAGCCACAATAGGACCACTTTTAAGCGTACATGCTTAATAAATGTTGCGTCCTCACTGAGTAGCTTATATAACCTTAGAATCCTCCTCCTGTGAGGAGTCATTAACGAATGCAGATGTGTAATATGTACAGGAATTATCAACAAGAATTTAACATCGAGTACTACAGTAAGGAACATGTACATGAAGTGGTAATGATAGTAGAGATTTTGAGGCAGTTACTAGGACTATCAAAACAATTCTATTGAAACAGTTCTTATTAGCAGTTCCTATAAAAAAGTTTTTATCAGGTAGTAAGTAGCGAAAAAGTAGAGAATACTAAAAAAGGGCAAGTAAAATCCTCTTAAAGCTGTACTATCGAAAGAAAAAGCAATACTACTGTAGTTGTTAGATCCACTATAGGTAGTGTACTACCTATAGTTACAATATGGAGCCTACGATGTCTGATTCTAGTCGTGTCTAGTACAAATGCCGTGACGGCATTTGATTGTTGTAAGGACATCATGAAACCAAGGCCCTCTTTCGAACATTCCAGAACATTGCTTCCCATTGTTCTGGTGGAGAGTTTTTCGATGCCACGTTTCTCTCAAAGTTATATAAACCACTGCGGTTCCTCTCTCGAGGAACCATCAACGAATAGAAGAGTTTAAGACAACAAACGTTATAAAGAACGTAACACGGAGGTCGTACCCAACCGTTTTGCCTTCTCTTCCACTGAGGTCTTAGCAGCACTCCTGCGTGCCGGTCATGCAGCACGCACTATTTTTGTCGCTTCGCACCACTTCACCCAAATGTCCTTCAGACTACTTGGGGAAACCGTTGCCATTTTTTATGGAATTGCTGGCTTTGAAAGACCCTCACCCGTTGTATCACCCAATCCATGGACAGGTCACTATCGCAGCCTCGAGCTCTGGTTTAACATTTTTCTTACCTGGCTCCAAGAGAGCGGCTACATTACCCATCAGTCCTGGATCTATC
>NLAW01001936.1:0-73966 GCA_002370915.1 Metschnikowia lochheadii | reverse complement strand
AATTGATTGTTTCGGAAAACTGATTGCCTGATATTTGCTTGCCCGTAAATATCAGAGCGCGCTCTCTCAATCGCCGTTTTTCAACACCGTGCACCTTAACTCGAGAGTTTGCAAATGGTCGAGTTCAATAGACCTACCCAAAAGTTCAGCCAAGGGTACGGCGGCATTTTCAAAATGCCCATCGATTCCCAATGTGGAAAGTTTAAGCTTGACGCCAGCTTTGGCCAAAACCCGGAAAAAACTGGGCCATTCTGCCCGTCGGCCATCTCCACGTGATTGGTTAAGCATATTGAGCCGTCTTAAGTCGCGTTCGTCCCCAGCAGTTTCTAACACCAAACTGCGCAATCCAGTATGAGTATTGGACGCAAGAAGCGCGGCTGCCAATTCCTCATACTTTTCTGAATCCAATATTGAATTGGTATGACATATTCTTAATTCACACAATTGTCCAAAAACGCCACCACCAACCAAGTCTCTTGTATACAGGCCCAACAGAACCTTTGTTGTTCCATCAATTAATGGACTTTTCCCCACCAACAGGGCACTTAATCCATTGACCAATGTACCCCCCAATACAACCAGGAGATCTTGGACGGTATGGAGGAGCAGGGCTGGTAGGTCTATTGGCTTGGTGCAATAGAAGGTGGTCACATGTACCAATTCAAGCAACAGTGGGATATCCTCGAGATTATTTGTGCTGGTCACAATCACGTGGCGGATCAACAGCGCCAACTTGTTGTTTTGTCCAATTACCGCCACGAGACTCTGCACCTTGCGGGGAGAAAGCGCGGTGCCATAGTTCTTGTTCCAATTCTTGAGGTGTGATTTGGCATAGTTAAGGGCCAAATCGTCCCCCGTGATGATAAGCTTCTTATAAAGCCGGTTGACAGCCGGGAGATAGAAGTACTTGGACGATAAACATACCTGGAGGAGATCGGGGGTTTGGAGGAAGTCGAAAATGTACTCGAGGATTACTACGGGAAGCATTTCGAGCGACACCGGAACTGGCAGGGACATCGGCGACTCCTGCACGGAATCTGTGGCAGGGCCGGGGGTAAACTGGGGGTACCTCCAATTGTGAGGCCGGAACAGCGACAGTTTTCGACGAGGTTGCGGTACACCGGAGGATGAAAGCATACCTTTGGAGTTGCAACAACTGATAACGATTTGAGCGGTATGTCGCGCGCACGTGACGTGAGAGCACGTGCACTTATCGGCGGAAAGTGGAAAAACAATGTCACGTGTGTTTTCTTCCACATATTATGCATGTATCATGTNATCGGCGGAAAGTGGAAAAACAATGTCACGTGTGTTTTCTTCCACATATTATGCATGTATCATGTGACTAGGTTATATATATATATATACATCTATTTATATATATACATCTATTTATATATATATATATATATATATATATATATGTATTATCACGTGACAAGTCCATGATTGGTCTACGTCACGTGACGTGGTTTTCTGCGATTCCGAGGGTATTCACCCCCGCCCCACCGTTCCTACACCTCCAATCAATATTCAGAGTTATTGATAAAATTCCGGTAACTGTTGTCCTGTATTGTTGGATTTTGTGGATGCTTTATTGGTGTATGGATGTTCTGGTTTTATGGATAAGGATGTGTGGATAAGGATTTGGGGTGTACGGAGGTGCTCTGCCGCGCCTCAAATCCGAGGGCAGGACGTCAAGGCAAAGCATCATAGTACCACATCACGCACACTGAACCAGAAGTATCAGAACTAGAATGGGCAATGGAAACACGACGCAGGCACGTGACTGTTTCAAAGATGTTTCAGATCAATCACAGCTGACACATGCAGGAATATCCGCAAAGCTGAACCCAGACCTGAGACAACACCAGATCCATGAGCACTCCCACCAGACACAACTGAAACAACCCCTGAAACATACTCTGCAACAACTGGAGCACAATGAGATTTTGGACCAATCAAAACCTACAGATCAAAATCAAGGGTCATTCCTGCACCCAGACTCTCAACCCAATCAGAAAAGAAACCCCAACGGTGTGATCAGTGAAACTAATGAAACCAATGAGGGTAATCAAAAAGGTGGAATTGACCAACCACAAAGAATTGACCCCAAAATTGATCACCATATAAAACAACACCAAAAACAACACCAAAAAGAAAATGAACAAGAAAATGAAAAAGGAAATGAAAAAGGAAATGAAAAAGAAAATGAAGTGAGTGAAAAGACCGAATCCAAAAATCACGTGGTTAAGGAAGATCCCTTTGCCGGGCTCTCGTTTTCTGTGGGTGTGGCCGAAAATAAAAACTCCAACTACAGAGACAAAATGGAGGATGTGCACACATACGTGGCCAACTACGCGGAAAAACTCGACTGGGGATACTTTGCCATCTTTGACGGCCATGCAGGCAAACTGACGGCGCGGTGGTGTGGAAACAATCTACATGCGTTGGTAGAAGAGGAGATCCTTGCGCTGGAAGCCTCGGCCAAACCGTACGATTTAAGACACATCTTGTGCAGAGCGTTTCTTAAAGCTGATGAGACTTTGGATAAGGATGGTTCGGGGTCTTCAGGCAGTACGGCGGCCGTGGCTGTGTTGCGGTGGGAACTGGAGCTGGGGCAAGAGGATGATTTCTCTTCCAATTCCAGGTATGACTTTATCCCTGGGGCCCATCATAAAAGGGTGCTTTATACGTCCAATGTGGGTGATCTGCGTATAGTGCTTTGTCGGGCAGGAAGACTGTACCGGTTATCATATGACCATAAGGCATCGGACCCTAGTGAGATGGAGCGGATCCGGGAGGCTGGGGGACTTATTGTCAAAAATAGAGTCAATGGTGTTTTCGCCATTACAAGGTCGTTGGGTGACCTGTACATTAAGAACTTGGTCACGGGGTCGCCATTCACCACCGCAACGGAGATTTTGGCGGAAGACGAGTTTCTAATATTGGCTTGTGATGGTGTCTGGGATGTGATCTCAGACCAGCAGGCGTGCAAGTACGTGCAGGAAGTGTTTCGGCAACAACTCGAACAAAACGGTGTTTACGACCCCAAGGCTGCTGCCAAGAGGCTTTGTGAATATGCCATAGACAATGCTACCACCGATAACGTCACTGTGATGGTGGTCCTTCTCGATGCAGGCATCTTTTCCAGCCACACCACATAATGATAGTTGATCAAGGTCTATGAATCTGTGAAGCCAATGACAGTTGATCAAGGTCTATGATTCTATAATAGTCTATGACTGTCGATCAAGATATATGAATCTGTGAAGCCAATGATAGTCTATGATTCTATGATGGTCTATGACAGTCTATGGTATGTTCTGTGATATTGATCATAGTTCATTTAGATTAATGATGGTTGTCTATGATGAGTGGATGTTTTGACTATACTTGTCTATATTTTATGTGGATTGGTTCTATGGTTATGCCGATCATTTTGGTCATTGTTGACTCTGTGACTCTATGGTTGACTCTATGGAAGTCTAAGATTCTGACTGTTTTGTCTGCTATGCTTTTCATTTGGGCTATTGCTATACTTGACTATACTACTTAAGGCTGACCGTCTGTGTACGGTTGACTCTCTTCGACTACACTGTCGATGGCTCACTGTCTATCGTTGATGCAGTGTGGTTCAATGATGGCTATTCTTGAAAGAGTGACATACTGTCTCTACTTGAAAAAGTGACATACTGTCTCTACTTGAAAAAGTGACATACTGTCTATACTTGAAAGAGTGACATACTGCCTATACTTGGTGTATGCTTATTGTTGACCAAAATCTGTGATTCTATACGACTCTCTGTCTATGGTTCCATGATGATTATGGTGACTAAACTTTAAAGATTCTGTCTATACTTGACCATACTGGCGACGATGACAATGACTATACTGCCCATGACAGACTTTACTGTGTATGGCCGAGTTTGCTTTCCACAATTGGTACATTGCTGACTACCTGTCCATACCCACCATTATAATATTGATTATATTCCAATGGTGTCAAGATGGCTAGATGGTCTATGATCTATGGTCTATGGTCTATGATCTATGGTGTATGATCTATGGTCTATGGTCTATGATCTATGGTGTATGATTTCAAACACCTCAGTTTGACTGTACTTGACCATCTTAACTAGATACATGACCATGGCTAGCTATCTGTCTTATAACTTGGTTGATCATTTCCTTACTGTTAGTCTGACACCTTGACTACATGTCTATGATCGACCATACTTCCCATACTTAGCCATTCTTGACTATTGACTGCGGTTGAGTATCTTGTCTATACATTATATCTATGGCGACTTTCTTTGGTGACTATCTATAGCGATTTTCTATGGCGACTATCTATGGCGACTTTCTATGGCAGAGTGAGTGATAGACCAGATAACTGGTTATAATGGATGTATGTCTTTTATGACTAATGATATGGTGTCCAGTATTTATTCCTGATACATCATGCAAACCTGGATATTTTTGGTTAATGGCTATGGATCTCAATGGATATGGAGTGTCACTATGAATTCTATTATCTATGCACTTCATGGAGATGATATAGTCATACGCTGTCTGTGATGGTTGTCTATGACTACGCCTACCTCTACTATTGTGATAGTCTATTGTGATAGTCTATTGTGATAGTCTATTGTGATAGTCTATGGTGTCAGTCTATGGTGTCAGTCTATGAGTCTCCATGATGGCTGAATTACCTACAGCTACCCTATGATTATGGACTTGAGTATGGATACATCCTTAAAGTCCGGTATAGGTCTATTGATCTACCGAAAGATCCAAACATGAACTTTTTTCTCATACATCATATCTATGCATGACATTCTGAAGGTCAGAGACTAACTAGGTTACCATTCAAGCCCAAGGATACGTCTATACAGTCTACCATTCAAATCCAAGAATACTTCCATGGATAAATCACTGCATGTAATGATAATTGTACATGAGTCTATTAGGAGTACGAGTTGAAGAATTCTGTTAGAAGTTAAAAGATTTGTTAGAAGTTTAAGGATTCTTTTAGGATTCATTTATGAGTCAATGAAAATTTGTATATGGGGAAGTATATGTGGAAATGTCCGACACCTCGAAACCCTGGTCCAATTTTCATATTTTTGGGGGCTGATCACGCGGAGAACCAAAAGATCTTGACTCATATCGATACAGTGTTGTTCAAAACTAATCAAACCAGGGCAACAATAGGTTTCAAACTAGTGCGACAATAGGTTTCAAACCACACTAGCAAAATTAAACAAACCAATGCTTCAAAAAAGTTTCGTAACTCTTCGCACAATCTTTCAAACCCAAATGGCATAATATTTCACACCAAGTTTCAAACCAAAATGGCATAATATTTCACGTCAACTTTCATTAGAACTCAACACTCTGAATTCCTAATTTAAAGGATTGTTTCATATGTTCCACATTTAGGAGTCTTTCAGTACCAATCAAGGGTCAAAACAGACGGATGGAACATGAACTGGTATGAATTTCTATTGGCGACAAAAAACCATTTTCGAGGGGATAGCGGCTCTATTTATATTCTTTGTTCGCAACAGCCCCTCATTTGCCACCGCTCTCTGATTTACAGCCCCTCTTTTGCCACCACATTTTTACAGCCATCCGCGCACCACTCTCTGATTTTTACAGCCATCCCCGCACCACAACATATAAGAACAGAGACCCCCACGTTTGAGAACCATTTTTTAAACCATTCTGTCTCTCTTGGTTTGAATTATTTTGCCCGGCTGGTTTGAACCATTCAGTCTTCTAGGTTCGAAACGTTTTGTCTCGCTGTGTTGAATACTTTTGAAAAACACTGTATTCTTGAAAAACAAAAAAAAGAAAATTTTTGGCCAATGTTTGATATAGTTTTAGTCAGCCAAATTGGGGAAAAAAACCACGATATTTGTTACCTTCCTATCTCAGTGGGTATTTTTTTGTTTTGTTTTTGTTTTTAAGAGATATGTTTAATGGAGGTGAGGGGAGTGGAGTGAGGAGGGACCTCGGAATTGAAAGAGAGACTAACTTGGAGGTTTTGCAACAAAACACCCGTGCATCAGGCTACCCCAGTGGAAAAAGGCCCAAACGCAAATGACCCTTTTTCCCATGGGATTTTAATGAATTTTGGTTTGTTGGATTCCTTGAATTCCGGTCATCACAACCATACGTTTTTCACAAATGAATTAATCCTGGGGAAGCTTATAAAGTGAAGGGATAAAAACGGCTGGTGCGAGTTCCGGTGATTCCGAGGTCTAGCGTCTCCCATTCCCTCAATAATCTATTCAAAAACACTAAGGTTCTACTCTAAAATCATTAGATTGAAATTGAAAATATAAGGAGGACTGCTTCATCCAAGATCAAGATCCACCTTTTGACTATCCACCATTGCCTTTCATGAATGACATGATTTGCAATAGTAATCTCCATGAACTGGAAAGTTCCATACACTATGGTATATCCTTGGATTTAGCAACTACAGTCATCGGATTCAAAGGAAACTGACATCAAAATTAGCCTGTCTTGACGTGCCTGATTTGACGTTAAAAGCCAATTGACTCATGATTCCAACTGACTCAAGATTCCAACTGACTCAAAATTCCAACTGACTTAAGATTCAATTGTCACATGATTCAATTCATGATTCACTTGTTGAGGTTGATAATCAGGAACCAAATTTAAGTCTGCTGTCTCCATTTTCCCTGCTTCTTCTTTAACAAACCTTAACCAGACTAACTCCAAAAAATAGTCTCCACAACCACCTCCTCATGGTCCACCATCTTAGATGCTTCCACCTTGGGCCGGTAAAGCCGTAAGAGCAAGCTGCTGGTGACCACACTCACTGATGAAGCAGCCATGGCTGCACTGGCCCACACCGGGCTAAGACGCAGGTTTCTATAGGGATATATGACACCTGCAGCAATAGGAATGCCGATCAAGTTATAGATGATACTCCAGGCGAAGTTGAACTTGACTCTGCGGAACACCACACGGGCCAAATCGAACAATGTGCATAACGTCACGAGAGGCTGCGTTTTGTTGAGCAAGATGAAGTCACTGGAAGTAACTGCAATATCTGCACCTGAAGAAAGAGCCACCCCGATGTGTGCTGCAGATAAGGCTTGGGCGTCGTTGATTCCGTCTCCGACCATGGCCACGATTTTGCTGGGGTCTTTCCTGATTTGAATAATCTGTTCTTGTTTCTCGTGGGGCAACACTTCACTGATGATATGGTTTTTTGGAATCCCAATTTCCGTTCCTATGGCTGCAGCCGTGAGCGAGTTATCTCCCGTAATCATCCAACACTCAATACCTTTGGTGTGGAGAAACTGAACTACTTTGGGCGTTTCTGCCCGGACTTCATCTCTGCATGCAAACATGGCCACCAAATGGAAATCCTGGTTTTGAAATAACTTGGAACACTTTAAGCCCAAAAGAACAATGGACTTGCGCTCTGTTTTCCATTGCGTACTGATATTGCGCTGTTCATCTGAAAGCTTGATTCCATATTCGGCCATGAGTGCTTCGCTGCCCATGATGGCTTCTTCTGGCCGGTAATGCGTCCATATATCCTGCACAGACTCGTCCGCCACAGGGACTCCCCGAAGCCCTTTTCCTGGTATTGTTTCCACCAGTGGAACCTTATTGGACGTAAGAAAAAAGGAGGAACTGTCTTCTTTGGCTTGGTTCTGCACATAGTCCCGGATGGCACATGCTATTGGATGTTTCGATGCAAGCTCCAAGTCTCTAGCCAATTGCAATGCCATTTCGCCAAGAGAACAGCCTGTTCTTTCTAGGTCTAGACCATTTTCCAGTCCCAAACCCTTTAAATTTGGAAACGCAACGTTGGCCACCTGCATCTTACCATAAGTAACAGTCCCCGTTTTATCGAAACAAACCACATTGACACGTGCTGCATCCTGGAAAGCAGCGCCTCCTCCCTTGGCCAATATGCCATATTTTGCAGCCAAACCTGAACCCACAAATAAGGCGGTGGGTGCTGCTAGTCCTATTCCACAAGGACAGGCAATCACAAACACCGCTATGGCAAATTCAAGCGACCATACGGCCCAGCCTCCGATATCCACATCGAGGTAGGATTCAGGGAGAGTTCCCGAATAGGCAAGTGCAAGCCACACGACCCACGTGACAATGGCTATCATCACAATGATCGGCACAAAGTATCCCGTAAGCACATCTGCAAGTCTCTGAATGGGGGCCTTGCGCATCTGACCATCTCGAACCGTACTGACGATTTGATCTAGAAGCGAATCTCCATTCATACTCAAGATCCGGGCCACCACAGCCGTGTTTCCTGCATTCACTGTTCCGGAGAAGACCTGTTGGCCAGGGCCTCTTCTGACAGGGTCAGATTCTCCCGTCAATGCTGATTCGTCAAAATCGGTATTGCCTTGTATAATGACACAGTCCACAGCCGGAGACTCACCATGGCCAATCCGAATGTAGTCTCCGGCATCTAGGAGGTTTGCAGGGACCACTTCGTCATTAACATATTCCTCAATGTGCAGTTCAGAATTAACCTCTTCACTGTCTTCACTATCTTCAACCTCTTTGGTCAGTTTGATGACCTTTTCCACGACAGTAGCAGTTTCTGCCTTCAAGTCGCTCAATTCTGCCACAGCATCGGCCGTTTTAGTCTTGGAAACACTTTCCAAAAGTCTTCCAATGAGTAAAAAAAACGACAAAAACACCACTGAGTCGAAGTAAGTTGTGTGGAGCCCCATATGCGTTTCAGGTTTCTGTTTGGACGAAAGAATAAGGAGAACAATGCTTGCAATGTAGGCCACGGTCGTTCCAAGACTCATAAGCAAGCTCATGGATCCAAACTTGAACAACCGTTTCCGTAAGGTGTTCTTCTGTGTCCAAAGCAGCTTCACCTCCTTATATGCTTTGATATGGAAGATATCTGCAGCAAAGAAGTACACCGGAGTGCTAAGGATGACAAGAATCCACATCACTCGTGACACATTGCCCTTCCAAATGGGTTCTTCAAGCCAAACCCTAAACCCATTTTTCTTGGAGATCAACGACATGCCCACCACACCAAAAATAAATGACGGAATAGCAAATGTCGTGGCCAAAATGAGACGGTAGGCGATCTTCCGGTTCTCTTTTCGCAGGAGTTTCCGCAAGTGCTCGTCCACCGAGACGTTTTCCACCAAATGGCACTCGAACGGCTGGTTTTCGTCCGAGTCCTGGATACAGTAGCCATCAGCCAGAGGATGGAGATGGTTAAGATCATAAAGAAAACGCCGAATGGTGATTTTTTGTTCCACATTGGGAATGTATGTGAACCGAACAAACGGCCTGTCAAGGGTAATGGGGTCTTCAATCACCAAGGCTTGTCCGAAATTAGCCAAATATGCCATAATGGCCGAAGGACAGTTCTTGCAGAACATTCCATTGACTGCAATATTGATGGATCTCAGCTGGCTTTTACCCAGGGAGAAATTGATCTTTTCATCCTTGACCAAATCAAAATCAAAGCCACAATCCTCGATAGTAGAGCGTAAAAGGTCCAAATTTTTTCCTGGATTCAGGTTTTCAAGCACAAATTGGCCCAGTTTAGTCACAGCATTGACTCCACAGTCGAGAACAAACGGTAGCTCTTTGACAGCCGAAACCACTGAATTGACACATGCTGCACACGTGATTCCACCTATAATGGCAGTGATTTTTCGGTTTATGGACCGTTGGATCGGAAGAACTTCGATCAATTGAGCAGAGAATCCTGCATCTTCAATGGCTTGCGAGATTCGGTTGACCACTTGTTTATTAGGAAGAACCACAATTGCTGATTGGCGGAGAAGGTCCACGGAAAACTCGGGGTCGTTTCCTTTTTGGGGCAATTCCGCCAAGACGTTCGAGATCACATCTGAAACACTCTGCACACAAGATGCACACGTCATTCCGCCCACAGTGTAAACTGCACGTAGCTCCATGGATGATTCGCCCAAAAGCGTGGATGTACTATCGGAATCCTTTGGTTGGTCCTTTTCCTGTTTCTTTTCGGCCTCTTTGAGCTGGCAAAACGTGCAGTTCTGTACATGGTGCTTTTTGTTTTGCCTGTTTCGGTATGCCTTCCAAATCCGGGATAGCAATGCTTTTTTGGGTGTTTCTTCTCCGCTTTGGGAATCGTAGACGATACGTCCATTTTCCGTATACTCCCAAGAAGTAACCCGGAATCCTTTTCCGCGGAGTAAAGCCACACTCTTCTTTAAGTTTTGCCTAATTTCACTCTTTCCCTTTTCTTCACTTTCACCCTTTTCATTTCCTTCACTTCCTTCACTTCCTTCACGTTGTCGTTCAGAAACAACGATTTGACTATCGTCCAAGTTGATCTCTGTATTCGGAAAATAGAGACTGAGAACTTCTCTTATGGTTTCCTCACATGCAGAACAGTGGATATTCTCTATGAGAATCTCAAACCGAAACATGGCAAATTGAAGTATTGAAAAGTTCCAGCGTACCCCAGACCTTATCTTATATATGCGATGCGAGATTTGTGCCGCGCGAAAACCTCGCAGCCTGCATATACCCACAAAACCGGCATATAAACAAGGCATGGTCTGCTGTACTTATCTTATTAGGCCACGAAGGTCCTGAAGTATTTCATGGATATTGTTGCAGAAACTTCAAGAACAATGTTTGGGAGACGTGCGTATGCAGGAAACACGCCATTTCGTATCATCAATGTCCACGTAAGCTCCACTTAGCCCTTAGAAAAATGTCTAGAACATAACTAGAGAAGTGGGACCAACAAGACTCACATTCTTTACCGTCACTTTCCTGAAACTTCCTTTTCCTTAAACGTCACTTTCCTTAAACTCACATTCTTTACCGTCACTTTCCTTGAGCTTTCCTTTTTCCTGAAATGCAATTGGATTTCCTAGACGTCATTCCCTGGGGCTGTTTCCTTCTGTACCGGAAAATATCTGTCCGGGACTTTAAAGCATAAGGAAACGGCCATCATGCCTACCAAAGCAGCCAACTTCTCAAAGACAGTATGGAAAAAGAGTGACGTCACAAGGAATTCCAAATACCACATTAGAATGATGAAAGTCGCTAAACTTCGGAACAAGTCCCAACTTCGTGCTGTGGTTTTGGAGCCTATCAATACCCCTCTAGGTCTGAGCTCACACCCGTGCACCACGAGAATGCACAGTGTAGTTAGGAAGAAGTAGTGACCCGAAAGGTCAAAACCATCCACCCATTTTGAAAGGGCCTCTTTGCATGCAGAAACTGACTGCGTCGTGACACTGGCTTCACAATGGCCTCCTGTCGCCACGTTGAGCCGCTCGAAAATCAGTACACCAAAGAACCACCAGTTGCATATCAAAAACACAACAACCTGGATACAAAACTTGGCTGTACCATTAACCATGAGGTTTTTATGACGTCCCAGGAGTCGTGCAGATCCTAAAAGTCCCCAGTAGATCGTGGAGAGCCATAGACTTCCGAAACGGGTAATAAACACGGAATTGGCGGTCTGAACAAGGAGATTGGAACCAATAGCCTCTGTATAATTCTTACAGAACACGCTAAGCGGCGCAGTCACCAAAAACGTCCCACAAAACAAAAGGGTTAGCTGCCCTGGACCCATGATGTTCAATATGAATTGGAACTTTGTGAGATGGTAAGCATGGGTGCACGTGATGTGCACATGCGATAACTGTTGGAACATGAGGAACCAGTACATCTCCGATGTACTGCATGATCCATGTGACTGCATGTACGCAGGACTGATCAAACAGTGATATGCAGGAATGGACGAGAAGTTGACGATGTCTCGCGGAAAAAGGGGTCGGGTGGCAACTAAAAGGGAAATAGAAGAGGAGACGACTTTGGGTCGGGTATAGCTTAAAGGGAATAGTTCTAGTTTATGCGTTAGTAGATGACAAATCAAATCAATAACCAGGTGATCCTTCAGAGTCTCACGTGACACTGTCCTCGTGATATTGCGACGCTTACTAAATTCCCATTTCCCCACTGACTAGTCCCCCCCCTCCAAACTCCTTATCATGAAGTCAGTTCTTGTTCATAGTTTCAGAAGACCATCTTGTCTTCAATTCGTTCCCCGTCTAATGCAGACGGCTGCTAGCAGCCTGAAACAGGGCTCAAACCCCCAATTGGTCTTCCCATGTCTTGATAAGTTGGAGCAGAAAACCAAAGATTTGGCCAAATCCGCCCAAGTTGACGCCCAAAACGGTGCCAGCTGCTCTGTTGAGTCAACATCGCTTGAGTCAGGTCCCGAGCCTGCATACTCCAAAGTGTCCACCGGATTCGAGGTCTATAAGCACCAGAAACCCATTTTCTTTGATAACGGCGGATTTCTCCCCAAATTCGAAATTGCTTATGAGACGTGGGGCACGCTTCTGCCCGAAAAGGATAACATAGTACTCATCCATACCGGACTTTCAGCACTGTCGCATGCCAAATCCCAGCCTAAAAACCCCAAGAATGGCTGGTGGGAGAACTTCATTGGCCCAGGCAAGTATTTAGATACCAACCAATATTTCGTGGTGTGCACGAACGTCCTAGGAGGATGTTATGGCTCCACCGGTCCTAGCTCCAAAGATCCAGCCAATAACGAGTACTATGCCACCCGATTCCCCATCATTACTGTCAATGATATGGTGCGTGCACAGAGGGAGCTTATCCGGAACGTGTTCGGGGCCCAGAAAATCCATGCTTCTGTGGGAGCATCGATGGGAGGAATGCAATCCTTGGCATATGCGTGGGAATTTCCCGAAGAGGTTGAAAAAGTCGTGAGTATCAGTGGATGTGCCAGATCCCACCCATATTCCATTGCTCTTCGCCACACGCAACGGCAGGTGCTCATGAGTGACCCCAACTGGAACCGAGGCTTCTATTATGACAAGATTCCCCCTCATATTGGTATGAAACTCGCCCGGGAAATCGCCACGGTCACCTACCGCCTGGGACCAGAATGGGAGTCTCGGTTTGGCCGGGCACGGGCCGATGACCTGAAACCAGTAGCCTTCTGTCCTGACTTCTTGGTGGAGACGTACTTGGACCATGCAGGAGAGAAATTCTGCTTGGAGTACGACGCCAACTCGCTCTTGTATGTGCTGAAGGCCATGGATATGTTTGACCTTGGGCAAGAAAACCGGGCCCGTGCAGCACAACGGAAGGCCGATACCGAAAGACGGTACCAGACTGAAACGCTTGGTGACTCCAAAACAGACGAGAAAAATGTGCCTGCTGAACCTTACCAGGAACGGAAGGGCTCCGCGAAGCACACCCCAGAAGAGTCGTTGAAAGACTTGCACACAGGATTGAGCAAGATCTCTCACAAGAATATCTTGGTTGTGGGCGTTGAATCCGATATTCTCTTTCCTGTATGGCAACAACGAGAGATCGCAGAGGCTTTGAAAGCCACTAGCCCTCGTGATAACAACATTGATTATTTCGAGTTGGGCAACGATATCAGCAACTATGGCCATGACACGTTTCTTCTTAGTCTTGACGATTTCGGACCTCGCGTCAAGACATTTTTGGCTCTGTAATTGGACGAGTTTCCTGTTTCAAGTGATATGATCTCACGAAATAAAGAAATTTGTTGATTGGTGAATGCAAACCTCTTGTTAGGACCTTCATCTACCCCTGCACATGAAGTGATGGTTCTAAACCCCAGTATATACTAGAATAGATTCACATTCATGCATCACTTGCTCACTTCATTTGCCTTCGCATTTGTCTTTTCTTTCTGACTTCATTCGTAATGCAGTCTTGACTGTTTAAGGTGCATTTGACGACTCCCCTCTCCTCTGTTTACTATGAGCATTGGCCAATGATTCTCTAGAGAGAGAGGAATCGGGCTACTTGAGTTGTTGACAGCGGTGTCGCCTAGTCAACCGGCTGTTGCTAGGTGCAAAAGGGGAAAAGTCCTTACATTCCATTTTGATACCTCGGGTTTATCACTTTCCCTCCTTGTAGCTTGCATAATAATGGTGGAGGGGTGGCACAGTGGAAAGGCTATTGTTAAGATGCCCATCCTTGATGTCAGGAATTGAATACAGACAGTAAAGTCCGGCTTCAAGTTGTAATACCTTGAAAGATATCTGATATTGTCTCAGGAAACCTTGGCTACCTCGTTTGCAAAGTGGCAACTTCTGGCGACTTTCCAAGAGGCAACACGAACAATGTAGATCGATCAATGCCAAAAAAAAACAATGCAAAAAGACAATGTCAACGAACAATCTCAAAAAACAATGTCAAGAGAACTTGTGCTCACATACCAGAAGCACCAACTCCAGAATCCAAACTCAATTGAGGAATTGGAGCTTTGAATCTTGGTATTTTCGTGCATCCCGAGCTGACCACTGTGTTAAGCTGAAATAAAAATTAGACCTGACACTAGTAACGATATCGTCTCGGCCTCTCGTAATTCCACAGATGACCTTGGAGATCTTATTTCGTGATAATTCCTTAGGACCGTCTGTCTTAAGTCACACATGTTGTTAACGCCACCGATCACTGCATAAAATAAGTGCAGATTCATAGAAGGAGATGGAATATTGATGACAAGTCCCGGGCAATTTATACCGAGACATGTTAATTCGTCATGAGCAACTCCAAGCGGCTAAGTTTGGGTATTTAAGGGTAGCGGGAAGCCAGGATATTTCACTCTCTGTGCCATCATCGTCCTCAAAACCCAAGAGAGTCAACGCTACTATTAGAACCCTTTCGATAGCTTCGGCACGTGATTGTTTTACCACTTTCAGGGTCATGATAATCTTCGGGCTTTTGTAATGGTCGCACCAATCAATTGATATCCGGTATGTTGAAACATGCTGGCCTTTTTTAGCCCCATTATGACTTCACAGTCAGGGGTTGGTCTCGGATGAGTTAGTCCGGCCAAAACATAACTGAGCCTATAAGTCCAACAATGTTGGCACCCTTTAGCCCCACTTTAAATTTAAAGCCCGGGGCCTGGTCTCGGATGACATGTCATCCTGGCCAGTTTGCTCAGCTCAGAGACCCTCACTAGTGGGTTTCGTTTCGTTCTTTAGAGCGGAACATGACCAAGAACTGCTTGGTTTTCAATTGATGGCTTTTTTTTATAATTTTTTTTAGCATGGCAATTCGAGAGAATTCATAAATGTTGTAAGACTATTCGTAGAGTACCTGAGATAAAGCGATTTGCTTTTGATCACACTATCAATTCTGATGTGGGGTAACTTCATTGGGTGTGATGTGGGGCAATTCTCATGGCTAGGATTGTAACCAATGGATTCGTATCAACTCTTAGCAGCATGGTTTCTTAGAATCGACACAAATCGACACAAGATGATGGTGTATTTTTAAATAAAATGCCTGAGTTCGTATGCATATCAAATCATGTCTTCCGTTATTATGAACTCAATGTTATAAGCCACAGAGAGTCTGGCTGCAATGAATCTGAACGTCCTCAGAAATTACCGAAGACCAATTCAGCTCCCTTGCTCTCGTCTCCTGACTGAATCAGAGTCCAAGCAAAGCTGGAGAGAATCCTGCTTATTAATACTTTTTTCCTTTGGTTCACTTTGAGAAAAAAAGGAGCCTGCGAAATTGTAGGGGGGGGGGGGGAATCGCGTCCTTTTATAGACTGATCCCTTGATCTTGCGTCATGTGCATACTTCATGCGATCCCTCGGAACTCCACTCGGTCACATGAATGAACGCCAGCATATGCACATGATGAAACTTGCCGATGTATCTCCATGCACCATTGACCGAATTTTGCATGACTCTTGCAGAAGTAGCGTTGGCCTTCGGTGCAGCTGTTTCTGCAAGGAGGATCTCGATTTGCAGGATGTCCAGATCTGGATGCGTATTCCTGCATCGTCGCCTGCATACCGCGTGGACCCTGAAACAGCATCGTCTACATTCGGTGGTTGCAAATCAACTAGGTTGAGCGATATGAAACATGCAACATCATGCACGCCCCTTCCCCACATGGGCACTATAAATACAGCGTCTACGCCCCCAGTATAATTTTTAAATACCAACCACTTTTTCTTCCTCCAAGTTTTTAAACACAAGGGTTTTAAGGGGTCACGTGATATGATAGTTCCTAGTCATGATTCAAACCTCCATGTTTAACTTATGGTCCGTTACCATTAGTCCAAACAAATTCTTATCAAATCGTCTAGGAGCTATTTCCGTGAGTTCAGACGGAACCGCCGGTCATCAAAATTGATTGTTACCCACGCTTTTATACCGCAGAATCACGAACTAATTGGCGTTCTCTGGTACATACTAACGTCTATTTTTGTTTGTTTTAGGAGTGGAGGAGGAGGAGTTCCAAATTACGTTTTCCAACTGAAGTATATCAGAATCATCTTGTTGTCATAATATCAGGGACGGAAGTATGTTTTGCCACCAGAAGTCAACCTATATCTTGTGCATTCCTGCATATTCGATTCTAGAGGTCCTAACAACAAAGAGTAGTGTTTATTTGCAGACAGAGTCTTTATCTTTCTTTGATTCAAAAGGTTGAAAAAGTCGTTGGTGAGACATTTGCTCTCTTATCACTATGCACTCCACTCGACTGAATCTTCATTCCTGGCTTAACTAGTAAGTTTCAACAGGTGTATATTTATGTGACATAGTGAATGCATAAAAAGGCTAGAGAGAGTTTTTTTGACAATTTTTTGTGCCCAATTCTGAATGGTCGGATGGGAACATATTCAGATGGTTATAACTGTGAGCAAGGAGCCGAAACGAGAGAGAGTAATGTTACGAACTTAGAGCAATGAGACTCTAGTTGGAAACACCATGGGAGAACTGATGAACAAAGCAAGTGATCTAATAAGTCTAAGGGATATTATGATCTCTGGAATATCACCAATCCCTCTGAATCCTACTAAGAGGGGGACTACTAGATTGGCTTCATGGACTTTAAAATGGATCTTAGAGAGTGGAAGAGAGCCCTGGCTCGATCTATCGACAATGGATTGAAGCCTTGCAATCCACTAACAAAGCACTATGAAGGAATTCAATCTCAAGCCCAAATAATAGTGTTAATGACGTTGGCATTGGATGAACTATTGAAACAAATATCATTTCTATTGAAAGAGGACTCTAGAAATGAGCCCAGAACAGAGAAAAATATAGGTCTTGTGCTTTTTACATGCAGTCATTTATGACTAGTCATTGGTGTTATTCAACTAAACAGGCCAGACCCCAATACTACAGAGTCCTAGATTTGATGTCTGTGGATATTACAAGAATACAAGTTTGGCTTAATCCTTAAAGATGAATGTGGAAATCGTCCCGAATGTCACGTGGGCTTACTACATGAACGGTATGTTGAACAGCTCCTAATGATCGTTTTCGTGAGAGCAATCATAGTCTTTCAAGGCAAATAATACTACCAGAAGAAGTTGAAACGCGAGCAAATGATTTCAAGAAAATAACTTTTGGCTAGAGCCATACCTGGGAAAGTTGAACCATGTTAAAGACATTAAGAGGTCCCGCAAGAAATGCATTTCTTGATATTTATTGGTGTCAAGTTTACTGCAAAAGCCCCAGTGGTCAGTTACTGCAGAGCTTCGACCCTCGCACCGAATCATCTTCTCTAATACTAGGGACGCTATATGCAGTGGAAACAGGTTGCAGTTTCTAAACTAGTGACCAAGTTCCAATTCCGAGCACACCAAAAGCATGTCTGGCAATGTATAGCAGGGATCACTGATAATGAGCACCGGTTGCCAGGTTTGCTGTTTGACCATGTGAGCAACTAAGAAGTCAAACACGCCAAAGGAGTCAAAGAACTCAAAGAAGTCAAGGGTCAAAAGAGTCTTAGAAACCAAAGAAACCAAAGAAGCCATAGAAGCCATAGAAGCCAAGGGGTCAAAGGAATCTAACTTATTGTTCAAATGCTTCGGAATGTCATTCAAGTATGGACCACAGGACGTCTAGACGATGGCACCATAATTGGGGTCGAGTTCATACCCTAGTTTTCTACTCACGGCGTAGATGTTATCACGGATGATAGCCACCACAGCCTTGGCCAAGCCCGTGTTCTTTTTGCGGCCGTTTGCGGAGCTCTCCACATGGTGGGGAAGCAAATTGTCGTGGGCACTCAAGGAAACGAACAAGGCAAACGGCACAAACCACACGCAGAGCCCAAAAAACGAACACACCTCCGTGAACAGTGGTACATGGGCCGGGGTATATTCGGGCCGCAAGCGGACTTCAATAGGAGGGATGTATGGGTGGTGGAAATGGTTGAACCACAACATGTGATTGGCCACAACTAGCACACACGACACAAGGAAGAGCGGCGACGTGAGCTCCACATACGGGAACCGGGCAAGGTTCTGCATGTACACCACGTGGGAGAAGATCAGAAACGCTATAAGTTTGAACGGGAACGAGTCAAACATCCACAAGAGCACGAACAACAAGAGGTCTGCCAAGATAAGTCTCTTGAGGATACGTTTGGTGGGCTCAGTGTGCTCCTCTACCAATTCAGAGATATAGTAGAGGCCCAGCGCTATGGCTAGCACGAGCAAGAAAAAGCCCACCACCACGCCCACATAGGAGAGGAGTTGGATGAACATGTGGTGGAAAGGAAGGTTGGTGTGGCTGGTGCGGTGGGTGGTATCAAAAGGTGAGTTATGAAATGCGCACGACCCCTGATCAGATCTTCCAAATTGAAGATTTCAAAGAAGAGGTTGAAAAAAAAAAAAAAAAAGTTGAGCTGATTCCTGAGTATCCTGTGATACTGAAAATACTTCATTTCGGTCAATTGGTGATTTGGTGATTTGACTTTCACTTGGATCCTCAAAACTTCTATTGCCAGAAACACTTTTCACGTCACGTGACATCTCAAATCAGAGAAAGTCAACATATTGGATATTGGTGATTGCCAGTGACTTCTTTGAATGAAACCAGGATCATGCAAAAGACATTGTGAGATGTGAAACCCTGTGGAGGTCGTTCAATTTATGGATTTATTGGACTATTTCTTAGGTGTTCTGCATACAAACACAAGCAACCTGCATTTCACTCAATCCTGGAACATTCATACTTGATTGCAAAACACCCAACTCGGGGCCAGTGTCCTATCTGTGTTTCCGAAAGGACTTCAATTCCCAACTTCAAATACGCCCTAAAAAAAAGGGCATACCCTTTGGTCCTTCAAGCAGGCATGATGTGAACCATGTACTAGACTAAAGGCTGTCCATACTAAGAAGTACGTGTGTGTGATAGGGTCTATACTAGGGCCTACTATGATCCATATCCGATCCACAATTGAGTCATTGCATTGTGTCTACAACAACGTGGAATATACATCATATACTCATGGTGTTATATTCACCATAGCCAAGGCCGTACCTATGAAGGTATTATGAAGCCTCTCAGTCCGAATATTGTTGCAATGATAATACGGCGTTTGGCCATCAGAGCACTTCGTGTATGGATGGCTCCTTTTCAATATTCCAGATTAATCCTTACCATTGTTCTGGTGGAGAGTTTTTCGATCTCACGTTTCTCTTAAAATTATATAATCTCCTTCGGTTCCTCTCTTTAAGGAACCGTCAACGAATAAAAACATATGTAGAAATGTGTCTGCACTCCCCTAATCCTGTAACACTGCAAAGTGGACTTTGCATTAACAGGCTTGAGCACGATTCTGGAGTTCTTCTAAACAAACTCGTATACCAGACGTATATTCCAAAACCGTAACATGCCACAGAAAAAAAACCTTATGGATACGTTTAGAGGGGGGGGGGAACTGGATGGTCTTATATATATTCCAGTGGCGGCGTCGGGTAACCGTTGAGGGATTTCCTGAAACCAAGGTGAAACATGCGCATCCCCTCTGGGCTACTTAAGGCCGCGTATCCCCCCATGTATTTTCGCAGCAATTGTTTTTAGCACCCAATCTAATCCCCCTGTTGAGTCTAAGTATGGGTTTGAAAACTAGCCTAAGTGAAGAGTTTAAAGGTAGTTCTACAAAGCTAAACTAATTGTTCATTACACTAAGCAACATATCAATAAACCCACTATACCATAAATGTTAGATCCACAATACACAGGGCCCTCTGCCTATGGTAAGGTATTATGGAGCCTACGATGTCCGATTCCAGTGGTGTTTACTACATTTGGTTGTCATGACAACTTCTGAATGGGAGGACCTTTTCGAACAATCTAGAACAATCCTTACTATTGTTATGATGGAGAGTGGTTCAATGGCTCGTTTCTCTTAAAGCTATGTAAGCCACTCCGGTTCGTCTCTTTAAAGAACAGTCAACGAATATAAGAGTTCAGGCATAAATGCATTGCAAGAACATAACAATTGGATTAGATGATTCATTAACCGACGGTGTCAAAACTTGTCTTAACCTTATCAATTTAGGTGTACCATAAATTAATATTGAATGTACATTTTTCTAAGTTACATTAATTTATATGAATGAAATTGCTTAGAATCGAACTGAGGTACATCCATCATGAATGCAATGCTCTACCATTGAGCTATGATTCATAGATTGAAATTGTTAGACTTGAGATTTACCGTATCTCGATACAGGACATCCGGACGAACAGACAGGCATGTCAAAGATTTAATCAACATCAGCTGTATGCACGAAGGCTACAGCAATGACAGTATACAAGAAGTATAATGGTATCCGGTAAGGATAAGAAAGCAGGCAGATTAAGAAAGCAGGCAAAACCAGATAGTAAGCACGTGAACGCAGTTGGTCGAAACGTCGCCCGAAAACTCAACGTTTAAAGGCCAACAAAGAAGCCCCGTTTTTTAAAGAACAAGAACTCCATTGCTTAAGACGTTTATACGACTAGAAGAGATCCGCTATATCAATACTCACGTTAAAACAATCATCTCGTATAACAACTGAACGGGTGAGTTCCTACTATTAGAAGTAGCCGTCAGAAGCCGTTAGAAACTTAAACCTCTCGCCAATACAGTTTAACGCCTCACCTCAGGTCTTATAATAATTCTAACCAAAATGATATCTCTTAGATAAATTGAAATATTTTAAAATATTCAAATATAAATCTGATTGTGTTTTAAAAGTTTACACATCATATGTTTACTAATCCAGAACCATATATTAAAAGAACTATGTTAATTAATACATGTAAAGGAGCCGGGGAAATATGGGCCAGCTGAAGGAAGGCGGGCCAATATAATGGGATTTACCCAGATATTAGGTATAATCCTTGGACCTATCATTGTTTGAAGTGGGAGTTTTGGAGCTTTGGAGTTGAAGTTGAAGTTGGAGTTTTGGAGTTAGAGTTGGGAGTTTTGAAGTTGGAGTTTTGAAGTTGAAGTGGGAGTTTTGGAGTTAGAGTTGAAGTTGAAGTTGAAGTTGAAGTTGAAGTTGGAGTTTTGAAGTTGAGGTTGAAGTTGAGGTTGCAGTTTTGAAGCATCCCGATTGACATTTCTACTCCATACACTTTGGGTTGCATCTGAACAGAACCTGAGCCCATGTTTGAAAACATTTGTATCTGCTGATATCAGAAATAAGCCGATCTCTTTCAGCCAAGGTCGCCATGCCCGTGCCATTTGGTAATTACTAATGTGGGTGAGTCTAGATACAATTTACAAGAATATACTTTAAGAAGACATTGTTTAGGAGTATCCGAGTAGTAGAGTAGTGAGCTTAAAATGGCGGAATAATAAATACTGCTCAATTGTTATGTTCTTTCAATACATTTATGCCAATACTCTTATATTCGTTGATCTAGCGTGGCATGTACACCGGCCTTAGAGTATACTCGATGAATAAGAGTTTAGGCATAAATGTATTGAAAGAACATAACATGGAGGTCGGACCCGGATTTATCAGCTTTGCCGTTGGTTCGACTTTACTCGTGTCTGGAACCTTTGCAGAAAGAACATAACACTAAAAATGAAATAATAATAAGATGCACTCTTGATAGATGAACAATTGGTTACTTTATACGGTTTGCGGAATTCCGTTAAGGTCCACTAATTTGAATGAAAATGACTCGGTGATTTCGGCCACCTTGTTCTCGATATAGGCGTACGCAGCGATCAACTTAATCACCTCTTGATGGATGAGAGTAGAGTGAGTTCATATCGAATAAGTGGATAATGAACAGTTTGTTGTTTTTTTTTACTCTCACATAGCTTTTGGTAAAACACGTCATACCTCAAGTCCTGGTCTCTTTTCTTCACAAGTAAAGTTGGTATTAGGTCTGGGTTGGAGGTGTCCACTTTGTAGTCATAGACTCTATTCTTGGAGAGCTCTTCTTTGGACTACACAGAGACACCCCATTCCTGGACTAGGGTCTCCATGGACTGGACCTCTTCTTTTGGAAACTCGGCATCATGCGAGATGAACGTCAAGGAGTACATTGGGAATGAAGTTGGGCCAGAAGATGGGATGAACGTTTATCTTGACAAATGAATCTGTTGGAGATGGTGTACTTTTTTGGATATGGTGTACTTTTTTGGATATGGTGTACTTTTTTGGATATGGTGTTTATGACGGAATTTTCTATGGGCAAGAAATCCTTGATGTTGTCCTAATACGAGAGGTACACAATAGACAGTGTTTTCAAGATTTCATGATTTCCATCCACATCTTGAGTATATTTATTCAGATATGGAGGTTCTGGTATACACCGACATCTTGAGTTGCCTATACTTCCAGCTCTTCTTCCTGCTACAGTACTACTATCAGTGGACTAGTTCTGCTGCACTACTCCTTGAGATATATTTCATATGTTCAGAGTAAAAGTGGTAATGGAAAGAATGGTAATGGAAAGGTGGATGGAAAAAAAAAGATTACTGGAAAGAATCACTGGAAAGAATGACTGGAAAGGGAAATGAGAGAATACCCTTAATCATAGATCTCAATTGGGGGAAGACGATCGGTATTGAAAAACCAATTCCCTCCCTCCAACTCTCGGTGAAGCCAGTCCACGGGGAAAAGCACAAGGTGGCCATGGATCTCCTGAAGAATCCGTTGTGCTGAATCTCTCTCATAGATCCGGTCACCGGTATGAATTCTTCTCCGAGCACTGAAAGCCCCAGGTCTTCTCTTGCGGAAAGAATTGGACTTGGTGCTGGACTGTCTATTCTGTTTTTCGGATTCTTCTCCCGTGGATTGATCCGATTCTTCCGTGGTATCCTTGACATACGAATCTTCATGCAAATCTTCAAGCTGCAGAGGTTCTTCTGTGGTTTGCTCGGGTTCCTCTGCAATGCTCTCTGGATGACCATACCGACCACTAGGCACCGACCCCAAAAACCCATTTTCATTGCCATACTCGCTGATGTTGATGGTGGCATGACTGCTACGACGCCGGTGGTCGGGTCTTCCGTGTTGTTGTTCTGTTTGCAGTTCGCAGTCCGAGTCAAACAGTGTCTTCTTATGGGCCGCATCTTCTGATTGGGCCACCCGGAACGCCTTCTGCAACTTCATGAAATGCATATACTCTTTCCACGTTGGCACTGCATCATCAGGCTGACAATGGAAAATCAACCGGAAAATGTCCGTGTTGCGCCGGGCATTATCAAACCAAATATCCTCATAGAAATCGGGATCCAATGGATCATCGAATGAAAATGGATCAACAAATTTGCTGAAACTATCGAGTCCTGGCAGGTTGATCTTGCGGATCGTGTCTCTGAAACCTTCATCATCCACCGAAACAACTGGGATTTGCTCTGCATTGATCTCCGGAGAAACCACATCTGCTCCTTTTTCGGGCACAACTTCATACTTAGCTCCTTTGTTATCGCCCGACCCTTCGTTATCCATGTTGGTCACGTTGACCTTGGCACTGATATTCAAGTTCTCGTTGAATCCATCAGAAACACTCATGTGTCCATTCACGTTAGAAGAATCCAGGGCTTTGTTTGATGATGATGATGCTTCTTGTACCTTAGTTGAAGTATCCAGGACCTTATTGGAGGTATCCAGAAGCTTATTGGAAGAAGGGTCCAGACTTTTGGAAGATTCCAGAACCCTCTCCAAGCCACGCTTCTCGCCTGAACTCTGTGGTTTATCAGTATCATAAATCGTGGGCGATAAACCAGCAGCAACCCGTTTTTTCCGCTCAATCTCCGTCTGTTGGGCATCTCTTGCAGCCACCATTTGCAAATAAGCAACACGTTTCAAAAGCATCCACCGCTCGTTGTTCCGGGAAGCAACCTCTTCCTGGCCATTTTCATGGTGGAAGATTTCTGCATCATCCGACTCCAAAAACTCCTTGACATTATGAATATAGGGTAAGAAAGACTTATCGGGAGCCACCTCCATCAACTCACGTGACAACCGCCGGAGAAACTTGGCACTGTTTAACCGGGCAAATTTACCCTTGGGCCCACGGAATTGATCCGTTCCTTCTCCATACACATCTCTTTTGTGGTCGGCACTATTCTGGACTCTAGTGTCGAACGAGTGTTTCTTCTTATCCCGGATTCCAGCATTGGCCTCGTGAGGTCCCGTTCGGTTGTTGAACGATAATGGTAACGATGCAGGTGTGGGGTAATCTTCAAACCGGATATCATAAGGAACCGGTAAGACTTCTTCTTTAACTCCCTTTCTCTGGCAGAAACTCCTCCACCGTTGCGTACCATTGTTTTCCTGCAAAACGTGTCTTGTTGCAAGCTCCACTGCTGCCGACATGACGGAATCGGCTTCTTTTTCAAATTCATTGGTGGCAGCGTTGATACCTTCCTTGGTACGTGAGAATAAGAGGATTCTCTCGAACTTCCGCTCCACAATATCCAAGAGATCAACCGCCACTCCAAGATGTTCTCTCATGAGCCGGAGCCGAAGCGAATGGGCAAATTTCCCAACCCGGTATGGTTTTCCATCCATTGTGGATTTGATAGTATCGGAATCCCGGATCACTGCAGCCACCTCCGAGTCACGGAGTCCTCTCATGGACCGTTCGTTGATGTTAGCACTGCCAATGATGGCCACACGATCATCCACAATCATGATTTTGGCATGGATATAGAGCTGTTCGGTGACGAGGTCTCTGTTTTTACCCAAAATACCCCATTTTCTCAACGAGAAAAATTGGATATAGTCATCAGCATCGATTCCAGCCTTGCGGAGCTTGGCAAAAAGTGAAGATGTACCACGAGAAATCGACATGTACTGACACTGCATGACCACACGAACAGAAGATCCATCCAACTCGTCCACCTGTGACTCGAACCCGGGAACCAATGGGATCAAAATAATGGCCTTCCATGTTTTCCCCTCCTTGTGGGCCCGAATAATCCGGTCCACAATAGCATCTCCAATTCTATTCTGGATCTCGGTACCGTCGATGAAACATGACGTCACGAAGAATTGGTTCTCGATATAGATGAAATGCTCTGACGTCTCAATGAGCTTCAAATACGCCTGGTGAATGGACTCCTCATGTTGTTTAAGTCCAAGAGACCAGTTTCCTGAAGACCTCAAGACCTGCACTTCACAAGTTCCATTGAGGTTCATTTCCTTGGCCATTTCTGGAGTCATATCTGGAGGAGGAGTAAGGAGCGGAGTAAGTCTGCTGGGTCTCTTTTGCCGTAAGAGGTAATTCCACCGTTGGACAAAGTGTCGAGCCAAGTCTCGGGCTACCTCTCCCGATGTCATCATATGGATATCATGCCATGGCATCCGAGGAACCACACTGCGGTCGTAAAGACTCTCATATGGCTTATTGAGATTGGAGAAATCCTTGACTCTGGTATTGGAGTAGTCTTTTCCAGGGAAAATTCGGAAATTGTTGAACTCTTCAAGAGATGGTTCTCCTGGGGTAAAAGTTTCAAAATCCACACCTGAATCATCGGCCAACACATGATCAGGCGTATCGTACCGACCATAGCACAAGTCAATACCTCCCAAAAAGCCGATATTATAGTCAATGATGCAAATCTTCTCGTGGTGTGCCCAGAAATAAGTATTCTGGAGAAGCTGATTGGGTGACCGGATCACATGGATGTTTTCTTGGTTCAACGACAAGATCAGGTGTTTGGTATACAACGAATCGATGGGGATTGTAGTTCCCACATTCCGGTATACAATCACAAAGATCTTAACTCCTTGTTGGGCTTTTCTTTGTAAAAGCCGGTCAATCCTAAACTGTTGATTTCCATTAGCAGGTCTACGGAGGTACAATTCCGGCGAAAGCCACCAATCATGGATGAAAATCACATCCTTGGCAAGTTCAAGAGCAGAAGAAATGGCCCAGAAATAATCACGTGCATCCACCAACCATTGAGCATAGACGTTTTTCCGGATAGGTGCAAATGATCCGAACCGGTGTTCGCCAACCCAAACATTGCTTTTCATCATTTCATTGAGAGAAGCAATCCAAAGTTTTTGTTCCACCCTGGATTTAGGAATAATCACCAACTTGCGCTCCGTGTTCTCCAACACAATACGCAAATGCTTGAACACCTTGTTCTGTACTTTGGAAAGAGCTTCCTCATCTCCAGGATCCATGCGATGTTCCATCTCTTCTTCGAACTCAGACTCCAGATCAGATACCCGGTGGTCCACCTTTCCGGAAGCATCACCCTTATAAGTCATCTTGAAACCCGAGTCAATAAGAAACACCTCCAATGGAGTGGTGGAGATTATATCGGAGATGTACATGACGTAAGAACCACGCACCAAGAACCATTTTTCCTGGCGACGGTCAATCATGCCTTTTAAGTCGTTAGCCTTGAAATGACCAACTCTCCATCCTTGCGAGCTGGCTGTTCCTCCCACATGGATCATGCCCTGTTTGCCAATGTAGCCCGTTTCGTAGCTTAAAAGAGAGGAGATGGGCGAGATCTCAAAGAACTGGAATAACCTGTTCGATTGAGGCCGCATCGATACCACGAGGTTAAGATCACAAAGGTATTTTTCCATTTCCTTGACGTAATTCTGGTTGTTCAGAATCAAACGGTGCATTTGTTCGGGGGAGCTTGTGCTAAGCGATGAAACCAGCGATTCGGCACTGAAATGTGCCCGGAGTGTGGAGAGCCGGTCATGAAGACTGGCCCCACTGACCAATGAAAGGTTATCGGGTTGCAATTCCAGTTCCGGTACATTGAGAGAAGCTTGGCCATGGCTTTGACTCTGGACCACATTTTGACCCAAACTTTGACCCACACTCTGACCCACACTCTGGCCATGGCTCTGGCTTTGTGCCACACTATGGCCCTGACTATGACCCTGGCTCCGAGTTCGTGCAGGCTTTTTTTCTCTCCGTAACAGCGGTGGAACAGGGTAGCGAGGAAGATCATCCGATTTAAGGGCACCTCTCAAGGCAAGCCACTTGAACCTGGAATGCAAATAAAGCACATCCTTGGCGGTTTTCTCCACTGACCATTTCAAACGTTGAGGAGAAACACCATACTCCAAATCAATGCGGAATTTTTTGTTCTTGGTCAATACTGACCGTGACACATCCGTCACCTTAATACCAATCAAGTTGGTCAAAAGCGGCGCACGTGCTATGCCATATTCATCTTCACAGAGACATGAAGCAAGGATATTAATGGCAGGGGCACCAAGAACCAAAGAACTAAGGAGGATCTGAGCACGTTCGCCAGTTTCTTTATCCTCAGTATCAAACTCAGCATCATCTTCAGCACCCACAACGCCATGGCGTTTTTCCCGATCGCGGTTTTTCTTGCGGAAAAGCGTGAAAAGCCCTCTGGATCTTCTTTGGTCATCAACAGCACCACCATCTCCAAGAGCATCACCAGTAGATAAGTTGCGGCCAAAGAAGTTGGTTGGTTTGCGTAAGAAACTACCTCCTCCCGACCGGCCAAATGCTTCCTTTGACGGGCTCTCATCCACCAATTCGGAACTACCTCCAGATCCATATAAATTGGGGTTAGACCCTCCTCCTGATCCATAAACATTATTTGATCCTCCTCCTGATCCATAAACATTATTTGATCCTCCTCCTGATCCATAAACATTGTTTGAGCCTCCTCCATGGCCAGTATACGGTTCGGGCTGTTGGAACTCCTGAGACTCTCCAGGACTAATGCCACTAGCTGCTCTGCTAACTGCTCCACTGGCACCTGCTCCACTTACACTTGCTCCGGGACTGATTCCACGAAAATCATTTGCACGACCATCTCTTCTGCCAGGTTCAAATTCAGATTCAGCCTCAGCCTCAGCCTCAGCCTGAACCTCAGCCTGAACGTCTTTTTCGCGACTCTCGTTGCGATTCTCAGTATACCCATAATTCTGATTTTCATTTTGACTGACATTTTGACTGGTATTGTCGCGACTCTCATTATCAACACTCCTCATATCCTCCTCACTAAATGGCATTTGTACATCACCCTCATTTTGCAAATCTGCAGATGCATACCTATTCTCCTTGGGATCAGAGCGACGCTTAAAAAAATTGAACGCATTGCCAATGTTTTTGGGTTGGTCACTATAAGGAAAGCGGTCGTTTTTCTTGCGGGGCTTGTCCTCTTCTTTGGGCAATGCTAGCTGGGGGATGGAGAAGTCATCTTCAATAAGGTCAGTCTGGGACATTTCAAAACAAAAACAATGGGGTAGATGGTTAATGACGATTGGACTGTATTGATGGGGAAGCCACGGTTATTAAGGGAAAGTATAGATGGTGGATTGTGGATGGATGGTGTTTCTGGAAGGTGGTGAGAATTGTCCAACTAGTGTGTTTCAGGGGTGTTTTAGATGTTTCAGGGGTGTTTCAGGGATGTTTTTGATGTTTCAGTTGTGTTTCAGTTGTGTTTCAGTTGTGTTTCAATTGTGTTTCAGTTGTGTTTCAATTCTGTTTTAGTTTCAGATGTTTCAAGGTTTCACTTGGTCTCACTTAGTCTCACTTTATTTCACTTCGGTTGGTGTTGACTTGGGGGCCACGTTATTAGGTCCGGTGGTCGGTGAGAAGACGTATTGTAGTTAGCAAACGAGTGTTTATGTGTGTTTGCGACTGTATGGAACGAGCGGCTTGCGGAATGTCGCACAACCAACAATTCCAGGAATTGCCAAGCTGCGAAATTGCCCAATACAGAACTTCACTAAACTGAACTGCACTGCACTGAAATGAACTGCACTAAACTGAACTGCACTAAACTGAAATGAACTGCACTAAACTGAACTGCACTGCACTGAAATGAACTGCACTAAACTGAATGTATAACTAACTACTGACTGCTAACTACTTACTACTAACTACTGACTACTTACTACTGACTACTTACTACTAACTGCTAACTACTTACTTTTCACTACACTGTAGTCACTACTAACTGCTGACAATAAACAACCTAGTACTAACCGCATGACTTATGACTCTTTAGTTTCTACTAACTACTTACTACTAACTACTAACTACTCAGGTCTCACTGTATTACTATATTATCTACTGCTAACTGACTGCAACTTCCTTCTAACTCAATAGCTACTTACTACTTACTACTTACTACTTACTACTTACTACTTACTACTTACTACTTACTACTTACTACTTACTACTTACTACTTACTGTTTACTGCTTACTACTTACTGCTTACTGCTTACTGCTTACCGCTTACTGCTAACTGCTGACAATAACTAACCTAGTACTAACTGACCGCTTATGATACTTTAGTTTCTATTGACTAATGAATAATAACTGACTACTTACTAACTACTACTTATGACTCTTTAGTTTCTACCAACTACAAACTACTAAATACTTCTACTTACTACTTACTACTTCTACTCACTACTCACTACTCACTACTCACTACTCACTACTAACTACTAACTACTTACTACTAACTACTAAGTACTTCCACTTGGTACTTCTACTAAACACTTACTGCTTACTACTTATTAGTATATCATGACTAACTGGCTGTATATTTTGTTTTCATACTACTCTATTGTGAAGTCATGTTCGAATGCTTCGTGACTCTTGGAATAGCCATTGTTAAGATTAAACAGCGTAGGCTAAAACGACTGAAATATGAAGAGCAGCTATGGTCGATCTAACAATTATACAGTACTACGGAGTAGTTGAGTAGTGGATTGGAGTACTATGGACTACTATGGACTACTATGGACTACTATGGACTACTATGAACTACTATGGACTACTATGGAGTAGTAGAGTAATAGTGGGTTGGATGACTGGTATGGAGTAGTACTATAGAGCAGTGGGAATTTGGTGCCTACACTCTTGAGAGGTTCAGTAGACTGTTAGCTCTGTTAGTTCTATTGAACTTATATATAGTCTAATCAATCACGGCAGCAGGTTGGTATTGAGGGGTAGTAGTTCATGGTAGAATAAGTATCAATCAACATCTAAAGCAATCAGAGTCCAATCATAGTCTGTCAATGTCATGTCAATCAATTAGTTAATGATTATGGATTCACTCATTGTAAGTATCATTCAATGTCAATATCAATTTCAGTCAATGTCAATACCAATTTTAGACAATGTCAATACCAATTTTAGACAATATCAATACCAATGTCAGTCGATGTCATATCAATGATACCAATGATTCCAATGATATCAATGATTCCAATGATACCAATGATACCAATGATACCAACGTCATACATCATCACAATTCAATGTCATTTTAGCGTCTGCTTATAACACACTGGTGACAAGGTCCTGTGGCTTTCCGAGCCAAAGTGCATGTTTGGTATGGTCCACAAGATCTCCGGCTGGAGTGGTGGGGTGGATCAACACCGATAACTCGCCATGGTGAACCTGGTAAAAGTTCAAGACCCGAACAAACAACGCAGCGTCATATTTGTTCGCCGTGTCAAGTTCCCACATGTGGATGGGGTGAGGACCCACGGGCCGGTCCCAGAACTTGTGCACACGAAGATCACCGGCCTCGATTTCTGCTGCAAACTCACGGAGCACTTTTTCGCGGAACTCTTTGGCAAACTGTTTTTCGCCAGCATCGGCTTCGCGCCAGTAAGTATGGAAGTCGTAACTCTTGATCTCTGACATGGTAAAATAATGCGTAGGCGTCAAAAATGTGTAGGCGTCAAAAATTTGAAGGGATCAACAATTTGAAGGGATCAAAAATTTGAAGGGGCAAAAACTGTTGAGGGGTAAAAACTTGGAATCAACTGATAAGACGAAAAAAAAAAAAGTAGTTGAACAAGAAAGTAACCTTATCAAGTGAATGGATCTAAATACCAAAGTAGTAAATAGATAATTGAAACAGGTGGTTGTGAAAGCAAAAGCAAAAAGAAAGAAAGAGTGGGAGGAAGAAAGAAAGTGGGTGCGGATGTGGCAGTAGTTGATGTGGGAGTAGTGTGGGAATGGAGGGGTTCTTGGCCGTACGGGAATTCGCAGCTTTATAGGTTGCTGCTGCTGATCACGTAAGCGCAAAGTGCGGCTCATGGACTTAGTCAACCACGCTGACTAAAAGTCACGTGGCCCCCACCTCCCGCGGCCTTGCCTTTACTAACGGCCCTCATCTTAGCCTCACCCTCGACTCTCAGCCTCACCCGACTCTCACAAAATTTCACTCTCACCAATTCTCACCCGACCTTCACAAAATGTAACCCGACCTTCACAAAATGTAACCTGACCCTCACAAAATCTCACCGCGACTTTACTAAACCGACCCTCACCCGACTCTCAGCCTCACCCTCGAATTACTAAACCGACCCTCACTCGATTCACCCTCGAATTACTAAACCCAGGTCAGCCGCGCCAGCTCTGCCTCACTGCCTGCACTGCGCCACCCATTCAGTACACCAGCAATTGGAACACTTTGCAATTGTCACAATACATTACTTCGTTAACGCTTGTTCTTGAGTCTGTATATATACCATCTGCATATATACCGTCTGTATACATTCCGTTTGTATATATACCGCCTGGATATATGCAGTCTGTATTCTTCAAGTCTTCACGGTCTTGTTTCTTCAGTGGGTTGATTCTATACATCACTCATGCTAATATTCACGTAATCATGGTCAGGTGACTCTGAACGGACCCCCAATGAGGGCGCGATGGTCCATGTGGATTGCACCACACATAAAATTAACGCTAGACCACTACCGTGTACATTATACACGATATCCATCCAATCAAATACCCGGGCTGGGTTGACGAGATTCTGTACAAACTCCAGACCCACACATGCCCCCGCCGTCATGCATATAAGCGTCGCCTTCCATGGCCGGTGTTTTTGCCACATATAATAGAACTCGGCGGTTAGAATGAAGAATGTGATGAAGTGGATAAGTTTATCGTGGCCCAAATGGATTGATGCAAATCCAAGGTACGCGGCACAGAGAAGTGTTACCCCAAAGACTATTGTTAGTATATGAGATTAAACAATTGCAGTGTTAAATTACTTACGGGCTGCCACGGGGTACCTGATCGCAAGGTGCAATCTCATGGAGAATGACTAGTCGCGTTCCCAGATTATGGTTGTAATTACGCAGCATAAATAATCCTGTACAGAGGTACCTGTACGGAGGTATATCCGGCAAAGACCCGTGCACCAGAGACCCCGGAATTTCGTGCACCAAAAGCCATCGCGCATCGCATATATATATATATATATACCTGACCCTATGAATCGGAGGCATTACCTGATAAACTACCTAGTCGGATCTATTCCCAAACCAAAAGCACCGGTTCCTGTGCGTCCTGCACCCAAGCGCCCCCGGGCCTCGGCGCCACCCCTCGGCCGTCTTATATACACGCCCCACGACCTTCTCCAATATTTCCACAATAAGGTTTACAGCCAACCTCTGAAGGCACAACTTACCAAAGCAGACACTCTCTTCTACAACAGTAAGATCAACCACGAGTGGACCTGTATTGAGTATAACCAAATCCCCGATATTAAGTATGAGCTTCTTAGGCAGAAACGACAGTACCAGCTCTCCAAATCAGAGTCCACTTTCAATCCAGACCATGACCTAAATAATAGTATAGACCAGAACACAGAACCATCCCATTATTCTGATGGTCCTGATAATTCGACCCAAAATTTTAATGTGTCCAAAAAGTCGTTCGGAATCGAACCCTCGCTCCTCAGACCGCTACCGGAGGTTTTATTTCTAGGACACACCAACGCAGGCAAGTCTACCCTCATCAATAGTCTCTTGCTTCTGAAACACGAGGCCAAAACCCCCAATTTGAGCCTGGAGTATGCCTACGTGTCCAAAAGAGAAGGCTATACCAAATGTTTAAATTGCTACAATGTAGGCAATAAACTACGGTTAGTGGACAGTCCTGGATATGGCCGGTTTGGTGAAGAGAGCCAGGGGAAAGTTGTTCTTGACTATATACAGAAAAGGAGCCAATTACGTCGAACTTTTCTTATCATTGATAGTTTGCAAGGGCTCCGGGACGAAGATGCTTCTTTAGTGGACCATTTGACGGAGCTGGGTGCTCCGTTTGAGGTGATATTCACTAAAATTGATGAAATGACCATGAAAATCCACCAAAAAGTCGTGAAATCAAGGGGAAAAAACGCACCGGCCATGGAATTGGCCCAGGAAATCAATTCAAAACTTATTGAACATTTCCAGAGCTTAATTGAAGACTCGGGGTTAGGAACACTCGCATCGTTACCACGGATCTGGTTTAATAATTCCCACTCCAACCAAATAATGGCCCGGAGGTACGGGTTCCACGAGATCCGGTATGCTATAGCTGAGAGTTGTGGTTTAGTGAGTCTGGGAGAAGTTTTGTCGGAATGTGAATCTTTACCTAAACTGAAAGAACGAAAAGTAACCCGGTCGCTTCAGATTAGGCGAGTCACGTGAGACCCTTGGAGAGATGTAGCCCAATTTTTCAAAAACACCCCAACACTCCAACACCCCAACACTCCAACGATACCCGAACACTCCAACGATACCCGAACACTCCAACGATACCCGAACACTCCAACGATACCCGAACATCCATACTCTCAAATCAAAACACTGTCATTTGTCATTTAATATTATCATGTCTTGGATTGTGTTGAATATTGGGGCACAGGGCCTGTATGCAGGATATGCGTATGTATACAGTGTTTTTTTCAAAACCAAAACCATTCAGACCAATCCTCCAGATTAAAGAATTCAGAATATTAAATTCAAGTCGATGTAAAACATTAAGCCATTTGGTTTGAAAGAATGTGCGAAAGGGAATGAAACGAAACGAAACGAAACGAAACGAAACTTTTTGAGTTATTGGTTTGTTTAATTTTGCTAGAAAGTTGTTAGACAACAGACGGCCTCGCATTCCGGTATACGTGAGCGTAAAGGATAACGCTCGACAAGAAGAATACATTAACCTCCTATAAATATCCAAGTAACCAATACTACTCTATTAACTGTCAGGGCGAGTTCTTACCATCAGTAGCCCAACAGAGTATTCCAGAACACCGTTAGGTCATCGTTACTGGAAAGATCCCCTTACGACTATAAGCACGTTAGAAGCTTAATCCTGGCGAGATACAGGCTAAAGCCTCGAGTCGCATAAGAATTCTAACACACTTGCTACACTGACTACACTGACTACACTTGCTACACTGACTACACTGACTACACTTGCTACACTGACTACACTCACTACACTGACTACACTGACTACACTGACTACACTTGCTACACTGACTACACTGACTACACTCACTACACTTGCTACACTTTACTGCAATAAGAATTCTTCCACGAATCTCATGATATTTGCAAATATTTACATTTTAATATTCTACAAAACCTTACTTCTAATATAATATAGAGATGATATCCATTTTACATATCTACTAATATAGTTAAAAAGCTATATCTGTTAGATCCACAATAGGTAGAACACTACCTATTGATGTATTATGGAGCCTACGATGTCCGATTCTGTCATTGTCTATTACAAATGCCGTGATATGGCATTTGACCATTATGACAACTCGTGAGTCAGAGGCCTCTTTCGAACATTCCAGAATAATGCTCCCCATTGTTCTGGTGGAGAGTTTTTCGGTCACACGTTTCTCTCAAAGTTATATAAGCCACTCCGGTTCCTCTCTTTGAGGAACCATCAACGAATATAAGAGTTTAGGCATAAATGTATTAAAGAACATAACAATATCTAGTATAAGATATAGAAATCTTCCGTAGGCCGGTATTATACAAGTACTTATTACATTCTATATTATGCTCTAGATATATAGAGATTATCTTATTTATGAAATATAGATTAGTTCATCTCTTTCCCATCTCCTCCCCACCCTCTTCCCCCCTGTCCCACTGTCCCACTGTTCCACTGTTCCATACCTTCTCTATATTTCTATACTGTCCCATACTTTACTATACTTCTATACTGTTCCCTACTTTACTATACTTCTATACTGTTCCCTACTTTAGTCTATACTTCTATACTGTCCCATACTTTACTCTATCATCTGAATTCGGTCTCCTCCCTATTCAACACTGTTACCAAATGTCTATTCCTCCATACCCACTCCTTACTCTTGAATCTTCTACTCCATCTACTCTTTTACTCACTCATTATCTTCCCACAGCCACTTCATTCACTTCAGCCACGCACTCACTTGAACATATTGACCCTCATTCTCACCATCACCTCACTCTCACCCTCACTTTCATTCTCACCCTCACTTATTTCTCATTGCACTGATTTATGTATTACTATACTCAATTCCACCCTTGAATAATTCACACCATAGTGGTATTCAGTAGTATTTATTCCTAGTGATATATTCAATATACAAGTATAATCATTTACTGGATTATTCTTTGGTATATTATAGGATGAGCCTATTAGACTAGTGAATGAAAAAAAAAAAAANAACAAGGGAAAAAAAAAAAAAAAAAAAAAAGAAAAAAATTAAAAAAATATATACTTACCTGTATTTACGTTTTTGTCAGTTCATGTTCCGCTTGGTACTTTCGGTAATTGTTTTTTGTTGAGAAGTGAGAAAATCAGTAGGGTGGGCCTTTCGCACAAATGTAGGTGCAATGGTGAATTATTGGAAACCAAGTACTTCCGGTGAATGACCGCGAATTAATCCATGGACTCCGAATTCAATATCTTTACTCAAATTCATTGTATTCATCTATAATCCTCATCTAAACTATTATAATGACTATTATCATGATTAGTTTTTTACCTCTACTTCCTATAATTTCACAATTATGCTTATGCGTAGAGAAATGTTATGTTCTTTAATACATTTATGCCTAAACTCTTATATCCGTTGATTCTCTCCAACTACCAACATGCAATGTCCAGGCGAGCACGGGCCAAAGAGCGTCAACCACCATCTCCAGCAAACAGAAAGGTTCTGCAATGGCAAGCATAAGATTGGTTAGTGGGAACCCGACAGGGTGATTCGGAAAGTCTGTATTCATCCGTTTGAATTGGGCTTAACCAGCCTCTTTATTGTTATTTTTGCAATCATGGGTTTGCGAAGATTGTTGAGGGTGCCCCGACTTCTTTTTAGCCATAAATGTATTAAAAGAACATAACAATAAAAGAGTTACGTTCATTCAGTACCTTAATATTGAACCTTACGTCATGAAATAACGATAACGATTTAATGCCTGTTAAAAATTCTATAACGATATAATGCCTGCTAAAAATTCAAGAAGTGGTAAGATTCTTGGAGCATCTTCCAATTAAATGTATATCATATGTAACCAAGAGGTGACCAAGAGGTGACCAAGAGGTGACCAAGATGGTTAAAAAAATGGCCTAGTCAACTTCCTTAACAGTTGAACCATCGTTAGATGAAGCAATACTAGCATCACGGGCACCAGGACAAAAAAAACCAAAATACCGGGTAATGTCAACTCTTTGAAAGAGGAGGTATTTTGGGTCTACACTGGCATATATCCCTGGTTGAATGAACCTACTAATGCTTCATGCAGTATCTATTTTACTAATCCCAATTACTTAGGACATGTTCGAAATGTCAATCATTTTAGGAACCATGCTAAGTGCTTTTTTTTTTATAGAAGCGTCCGCTTTGGAAACGTCAGTCAGAAACGTCCACCATTAAAAGCGTCCACCTTAAAAGCGTCCACCACGGCCACCGCCTCTTCCTCCACGGGCCCCACCAAAGCCTCCACGAGAACCTCCACGGGCTCCACCGAATCCACCACGCGAACCTCCACGTCCTCCGCCAAATCCACCACGAGAACCTCCACGTCCTCCTCCAAAACCTCCTCTTCCTCCACGTGCAGCTCCAAAACCGCCTCTACCGCCACGTGCAGCTCCTCCAGCCTTTCTCTTAGGCTTAGGGCCAACCTCCTTTGGCTTGGGCAAGAACCGCTCAAGAGGGAGCAACTTGTCCGGCGAGATGTAGAACTTGTCGCCGTCTTTGAACGACTTAGCCTGCACACCTTCGGCGGGCTTGATGGTGAAAAACACCTCATTGAGAGGTCCCAAGATTTCATCCACCTTACCGATTTGCGTCTTGTTTTCCAAGTAAATTGGGGCATTGAAGTATGGGATCTTGACGTTGATGGAACGACACACAATGTCGCCTTCACACGAATGTAAAAAAGTACCCATTTCGAGAACAGACTCTGGGGGGCCTTGGGGTGCAGAAAACCCGCCCCGCATACCGCCACGGCCGCCTCTGAATCCTCCTCTGCCTCTGTTCATATTGTGTGTAGTGGTGGTGGTGCTTATAGTGTGGAGTGTAGAATTAGAGAGATGAAGTTTTTTTCCGCGATGCCTGGTGTACGGGTGCATTGCAGGAGTTGGGGGACTGCAGCTTAACCTCAGGGCACATCAGTACCTCCTAATCCATTCCTACTCCTCCTCACCTTCCGACTCCTCTTCCTCCTTACTATCTAATGCAATAGCTACTTTCCGAAAAGAAAAAAGACACGAGCTGTTTGTAGGAGTATCTTAGGGGCTTATAATTTGACTGTTTGGCATGGTGTATCCTTATATGCAGTCTCATTTATATATTCCTGAACTATCACGTCCATTTCAACACCCCGGTCCTTCTTAAATAAATTCTTTTCTGTAATTTTCGTTATTTAGGGGCTACGGCTAGCAACTTGTATGGGTTTGGCTAGAGATATATAAAGGTCGCGCGCGAACCAAATATATACCACTATATACACCACGTTCTTCTGAATATCTCTTTAGTATTCTCGACTAAAGAACAGGCCGGGTCTATGACTATACGTTGAGGTTTTGTCAAATTGTTTAGGACACTGCCACCTGCATGTAACCCCCAGAAAAGACCAGTGAGACCGGTGAAACCGGTTGGGGACCGGAACTCGTACCCTCGGAGACTACTTCTTCACCCTATTACCCACACAAACCCTTTCCCGAAATTCCAAAACCCATTTTGGAATCTGTATCACTTCAATATTCTATTAATTCACTAAAAAATTAGAAGAAAGAAAATTATGGGCGTCTTGCATTGGGCCTTTTTCTGGTGAGGTGGCCGGGTGTACGGATGTTTTGCTCTTCCGCACTGGCCCCATTCCACCCTCGGATTCTCCTCGCTTAAACTCAATGACCAAACGCTTAGCTTTAATTAGAATGTCCTGCAGATACGCCCGGCTCCTGGAGTACCCATTACATTACCATTATCACGTGACAAAACCTCCTCAAATTTTCTCTCTATAAACAAAACAATGTCCCCTTCATCTATACATTCACCTTTATTAAAAATAATTACCTATTTTACCTATTATGAAGGACTGAAGTGGTGTTGATTTTGGTGGTACTGTACACAGTACTTATCTCTCACTCTCTCATTCCGCGCTCCCCTCCAGCCACAGCAAGGACCCCTATACCCACTCTCTTCACCATGAGTAGCATGCCAGGTATGTATACAGCACCGAATCAAGATAGACAATGGCGGCCAGGTCACGTGTTTCTCCACCAAACATTCTTTTCTGAAACAGTGGTGCACACAGCATTATATGAAACATCCGTGTTGTAAACAGTCCGGAGACGACAAGCAGAACGAACAGCGGGAATCAATAGGACAAGTGAACATCTATGAAATATGAAGCTCCAAGGAAACGTGAAATTGCAATGAAATAAGAAACTCTAATGAAACATGAAACACTGATGAAACAATTACAAAAGACTGATGAAACCGTGAACTGAACGTGACGAACAAGATCTAATGGTGCCTATCGATTTCCCTAACTTCCAGTATACTAACAATAGCCGTGTCGACTTTCAAAGTTGGCTTGACGGCCGAGGAGAAAGAACTCTACTCTAAGCTATTCAAGGCTTTGGACTCCGAAAACAGTGGCATTGTGACCGGCGAGAAAGTCCGCTCGACGTTTGAGAAATCAGGCTTGCCTCCAAACATTTTGGGCGAGATCTGGCAACTTTCCGATACTCAGAACCTCGGATTCTTGACCCAGTTCAGCTTCTGTCACGCCATGAGACTTATTGGTTATACGCAGGCGGGCCACTACCCTACGGCTCAGCTTGCACAATCGCCAGGACCATTGCCCAAATTCGCCAAGTTGGGATTGCCTCAACCTTCGTTGAACCCACAGTCTACCAGCGGCTCTCTATTGCAATCGCAACCTTCCGCTTTGGTCCCGCAGAATACTGCGACTCAGCAATCATTGCCTCAGCAGCCGATTTCTCCGGTGTCGAAATCTGATTTTGATAAGTTTTCCCAGATCTACGTGAAAACTACAGGTTCCAGTACGGCCCCTTTGGACGCAAACTCCGCTAAGGAGATCCTTATGAAGGCCAAATTGCCCACCGTGATCTTGGGCCAGATCTGGAGTCTTGTGGACGTTAAAAATGAGGGTGCTTTGAACTTGCTGTCTTTTGTTATGGCCATGCACTTGATCCACGGTTTGTTGAGTGGCCAGTTGAAACAATTGCCTCCTTTTTTGCCCGAACAAGTATGGCAATCGGTCCGGGTGGCTCCTGCTGAGCAGACTCTGGGTGCACGTCAGGTGTCCCTGTCTTCGATGTCTTCTCAGTCGTCTACTGTGAGGCATGCACCTACTCTGAGCCTGGGAGTTGCTCAATCGGAGTGGGAGGTGACCCCAACCCAAAAGCAGCAATTCGACTCGATTTTCTCCAGCTTGGATAAGGCTAAAACTGAACAATTGGCTGCGGATCAAGTGGCTTCTTTTCTCATGACCTCACGTTTGGACCAACAGGACCTTGCTACCATTTGGGATCTTTCCGATATCCAAAATACCGGAGTTTTTGGACGGTTGGAGTTTGGAATTGCTTTGTTTTTGATTAACAGAAAGCGTGCTGGACTTTCTTTGCCAAATGTGGTTCCTGAACAGTTGATCAAGTCTCTTGCTCAAACTCCTCAAACTCCTCAAGCTCCTCAAGTTCCCCAACAAACCCAACAAATTCCGGAAAGTAGCACCAATTTGACCGCTATCAGCCCCGAAAAAGCACAGAGATCCGTTTCAGCACCTAAGTCGTCGTTGGACGACTTGGTGGATATCTTTGGTTCCTCTGGACAAGCCAAAACGAACACTGCCTCCGAATTGAGCGTTTCCCAAAGACCCTCCTTGCCTCAGAGGACCAGCAATAGCGAATTGACCTACGGTAGGTCTCCCGTCTCAACGACCTTTAGACCAACCTCAAGCTTCGGCCAGTCGTTGCTTAACAAACAGCCATCTTCCAATGAGGCTGACTTGATAGGTGAAGACATACCGTCCAAAGCCACCGGATCGCCTGTTCGTCATGCTTCTTTATCCTTGCCAGCAGCAGCTCCAAGTGCAGAGACAAAGGAATCTAAACACAAGACCGTGGACTACGAGGCTTTAAGAAGTGTGCCTGCCCCTCCAAGAAGCAGAATCAGCATGATTTCTCCTCTGCCTCTTGCTCAGCAGCAACCAACAAGCAGTGTGTTCCCCGAAACTCAACCAACATCGGAGAAATTGCCCGAGAATAACGACTTGTTAGCAGATTCAGAAGTATCGGGCCAATTATCCGAAGCTACTTCCGATATCGCCAACTTTTCCAATCAGATAAAATCTTTATCTGGTCAAACGTCTGCTCTCGATGAGAAGAAGTTGCGTGCCGAGGCTGAACTCACCAAAATTTTGGCTGTGAAGGAAGAAATCAATCTGAAGCTCAAACTATTGAGGATCTCATATGCAAATGAGGTCAAGCAAGTGGAGCAGGTTGTTTTGACCTTAGGAAATGCCAAGGAAGAAACTGAAGCGTTGAGATCTGAAGCGTCCATTGCTGAGGCCAAATTCAACAACATCACAAACGAGTTGCATGAGAAGCAGTTGCAGGTGGAAGAGCACCAGAAGATCAACTCATCGTTGAAGGAGAAGTTGGGCAACTTGAATGCGGAAAATGCTGAGTTAGAGAAGGAATTGGTGACCAAGACAGCCGAGGTGCAACGTCTCACCAACGATGTTAATGTACGCAAATCGCAAGTGCAAGTTTCATTGGTGAAATTGGACGAATTAAAAGGCAAAATCTCCGATTCCGAATCCCAATACGCTAAGTTGCTTGAGGAGCACGAAAAGTCAGCTAGAGAATTGGAGATGCATGAGGCCGAGCAGAAGAAGTTGCATGAAAAACACCAAGAACTCGGGGAAAAACACAAAGAGCTTGGTGAGAAGCAAAGTGGCCTTGCTAAACTTGTGGCTGGTGCTGCGGGTGCTGTTGGGGGTCTTGCTGCTGGCGCAGGAGCAGCTCTTTTGAACAGAGAAGATTCTTCCAGTGGCAGCGAATCCGATAGCCACACTGAGAAGCAGGAACCAACACAGGATGAGAGTGGTAAGGAAATTGGAAGTCACGGAATCGAAAAGCTGGTGCTTCCAGAGTCTCAGAGTGTGCCTGCTGGTGGAGACTTTACAGAAACCACCAAAGGAGCCAATGCCATTTCTCAGCCGGAGACTTCTCAAGACGTCGGTGATGAGTTTGGTCCTACGGTGGCCGTTGATGCTGTGGCTAATGAGTTCTCCTCAGATTTGACCGGGGTGGATGATGCTACCAAGGGCCACGATCCTGTTGGTGATGCATTCCGTGATAATGTGGAGGCCAACGAAAAGACTGGGCTCCCAGACTACAACGACGACATGCAGGAGTTGCACAGCCGGTTCCCAGATCTTTCCAACACATACAATGCCGAGACCCAAGACGTCCACGGCAGCGAAAGCACCAATCGGGAATCGCCCTCTTCGGCCATCGAGTCATTCCGCCAAACGGAAACAAACGAATCTGGAGCTACGCCGGTGACATCGCCTGCCAACTCCGAGTACAGGTTCCAGACCACGCAAAACGAACTTGTGGCTGGGATGGCCGGTATTCCGGGTGGCTTGGTGGGAGTCCAACGCACAGACTCCTTGACTTCCAGTGTGCAAAACAATCCATCGTTGTCGGTCAGAGACGACAATGTGGAGGAGGTCAGCGACCGTGAAACCGTGGGAGAGGAGGTGGCCGTGCCCAAGGCAACTCAGAGACTGAACTACGACGGATCAAGTGAAGGTGAAAGGGCTTCTTCTGGTGTGGGTCTGTTTGAGATAGTCAATGCCGAGGAGGCTAAAGGTGCACAGGCCAACGATAAGTTCAAGTATGGAAAGCACGTGAGCACATCCAATGACGAGAAGGAGTTTCCCTCTCCACAAGAACTCGACATTGACGAGAGTTCCTCGGATTCCGAAGCAGAGGCTGCCACAGAGAAGTTTGATGATGCAGTGGACAACTTAACTGGAGGAGACAAAGACTCAGACTTCGACGACCTCAAGCCCACGGTGGCAGATGATGGGGATAAAGACGATTTTTTCGGTGACGAGTTTGATGATTTGAAGGTGGCTCATGAAGATAAGGGAGATGACTTTGAGGACCCCAACTTATCTATTGACGACCATTTCACAGGGGCAGAAGTGCAGGACTACAGCCATAGCAACGTACCTGATTTTAGCACCGGTGCCGATTCCAACAAAGCACCGGATTTCAATACTGCTTCAGATTTAAGCACAGCCCCAGACTTCACGTCGGGCCCCAACTTCATTACTACCAAGACTGACAGGACTGAAACTGACGAATGGGAGCAATTGTTTGCTGGGTTCGGCAATGCTGCAGTACAAGAGCCCAGTTCAGGAGCAGGAGCAGGAGCAGGAGCAAACTACTCAACCGGCACCTCTTCAGGCCCATCAAATGATACCCATGACTTGGCAGTGCAAGAGCTTGTGGCCATGGGATTTGAAAAATCCGCGGTGGTCAAGGCTCTAGAGAAAGAGAATTGGGACGTGGATGCCGCTACAAACTATTTGTTGGATACTGCTTAGAGCGAGCACTCCATAGAGGCCTTAGACGTAATACGGAGTGTCTAGGTTCGTATTGATTATTGACTATTGGGAGATGTAGTCCTTGAATGATTGCCAATGATTGTCATTTGTTTTTCAGTTGTTTCCAGTTGTTTTCCAGTTGTTTTATTTTAGTGATTAAATTGCTTATTAGTATATAACTGTGTATCTTATATTATTTGTTCATGCCAAGTATAGGGCACCATCTGTACTTGGTCTCCAGTAGTATATCATGGCTATGATTCAAGGTAGCAATTAAATTTAGGTATTATTTTATTAATTAATTTTATGTGTCAAGATATGACTTCTTTTTATATTTATTTTGAAGCTTCTTTAGCTCCTTTATTTGTTATGATCGGTTTATATGGTGCTGCTAATAAAGATAAAGCTGCTGATTATATTTTAATTTATACATTATTTTCTTCTTTATTTATGTTATTAGCTATTGCTATTTATGAAATTTTATTAGATAATACTGATTATCAAGCTACTAGTTTATTAGTTTTATCAATTGATTTAGGGTTCCTAGAGCAAACGTTGATTTGGACACTGGAAGTAGTATATCTACCTACTCCACTAGTCGAGTATTTAAGCTAATGACAAATACTTTATAACGAGCTTCAAACAGTGATAGTATTAATGTGGTACTTATAGTTGAGTAATATAGTCGAGTAATTATAGTCGAGTAATCATAGTCGAGTAGTTATAGTTAGGCAGGAGTAGTATGAGCCATGACCTAAGAAACGATTAACTTGAATTGCTGTGAACTACTGTGAATGACTATATTAGGTACTGTTTGGGGTGAGTAATAGTACTATTAAATGACTTGAGTTGTGGTGGTGGAATGTAGAGGTCTATAGTATTAGGAGTCTATAAGGTACAACCCATGGGAGAGACATGTATGACTGTATAGGAGTTTCAAAAAGTCAAGGATATAATATATAGGACTAAGGGAGTAGGATTTTATAGTAATCAAGGATTTAGGAGTGCAGGAGCATATAAAAGTATAGGAGTAGAAGTATAGAAAGAGAAGTATAGGAGTAGAAGTATAGGAGTAGAAGTATAGGAGTAGAAGTATAGGAGTAGAAGTATAGGAAGAGAAGTATAGGAGTAGAAGTATAGGAAGAGAAGTATAGGAAGAGAAGTATAGGAAGAGAAGTATAAGAGTAGGAGTATAGGAGTAGAAGTATATGCTAGATCCACAGTAGGTAGGACACTACATATGGAGGTCCGGTTCTAACAATGGTCATTACAATCACCCTTATTTCGGCTATCGATGCAAGAAGTGTTATGATGGCTTTTTCGGATGTTCTAGAGTATCATCATCATTATTTTGTGAGAGTGTTTTTCGTTGTCACGTTTCTATCAAAGTGTTAGATCCACAATAGGTAGAACACGACCTATAGATACAATATGGAGCCTACGATGTCCGATTCTAGTAGTGTCTACTACAAATGCCGTGTCACTACACATGGTCGTCATGTTAACTGAATGAATCAGAGGCCCTTTTCGAACATTCCTGAATAATACTTCCTATTGTTCTGGTGGAGGGGTTTTCCATTCCACGTTCTTCTCCGAGTTATATAAACCGCTCTGGTTCCTCCGCTCTGGTTCCTCCGCTCTGGTTCCTCCGATCTGGTTCCTCTCTTTGAGTAACCATCAACTAATACAAGTTGAGGTTTCCAAACTTCGTCACAGAACATAACAGTAGAGATGTATAGATATAGGAGTGTAGGAGTAAAGTTTGGTGGAGTAGGAGTCAAGTTTATTGGTAGAGTAATGGAGTAGGAGTATGGAGTATAGGTCCAGTCAGTATCTTATATTGGTATCCTCAATATCTTAAAACCTCGTCGTCCTTCTTGGTGAACAACTTTCCATTCTCAATACTTTGATGTCTTGTCCTCCTCTTTCTTCTCGGTATCTCCTCCTTGTATCAGTAGATTGGCTACTATTGTGTTCTGAAACAGACATACTAGTATTCAGTATGTGGAGTTAATATATAGAGGGATATGGTGATCTAGTGTAGCTATGAACAACTCAATATCTAGTTTTGTATTATTTCTTGGAATGAAACATTTAACAAATATTGTTCACTTATCATTGGTTTAGTCTAGAACTCTACTGAGCATTGACAATGAATTTATTCTTCATCCATTCATATACAACCCCAACGAGTTGTTGTATACAGGATAATAAGGAAAAACAAATTCATATTCCGTGACTTCTCCTCCCCCCCCCCCCCCCCCCCAAATGTAATAGTAAATATGAAGAGATCTTCCAGATTTCAGATTTTAGAATATTGAATTCTTCAATGATTGAAAAGTTGGTGTGTGTAAAATCACGCCTTTTGGTTTGAAAGTCGGTGAAAAAGGGTATACGAAACTTTTTTTGAAATACTGGTTTGAATAATTTTGCTAGTGTGGGTTTTGAAAAGTTTTGAAAAACACTTTACTTAAGGTGACATTGGTCTATTACAGTGTTTTCCAAAAGTATTCAAACCAGTGCGACAACACTATTCAAACCACATTTGTTAGACTCCGGTTACGTCAGGTACTCTAGTTACTATGTTCATTCGCCGAAGATTCCTCCAAGGGAGGAATCTGAGGTGTTTATATAGTGGTGCGTGAGGCTTAGCTCGACAACAATAGCGATGAACGCTGGGGTGCCGCGTCTTGAAGTGGCCATTGTTAAGATTAGACAAAGTAGGCTTTAAAATACCTCAATAGGTAGGGCACTACCTATGGTGGATCTAACAACATTAGCAAAATTAAACAACCCAATAGTTCGACAAATTACTATTTTTAATACTTAATAAAGATTTGACCCAAACAGTTTATTTCAAATCCTTTATCCTTAACAATTTTTAAGTCGTAAGTACGAAACTTCTTTTTAATTATTCGTCTGCTTAATTTTGCTAGTCTGGTTTGAAACATATTGCCGAGCAGATTTGAATAGTATTCAAAAAGACTGTATAAGATTGACATTGGTGAATCTACCAGTATATGCAGTATCGTGCTATAGATAGGTGTGTCTAATCAAATGACAGTTTCCTTTTAATAAATTGTATAGTCTTTGTGCAGGCTAAACGATTTAGTGAGTCCCTGATTTTTCAGGGCTGAACCATTGTATTCCGCCAAAGTATGGTTGCCTTTGGGTACAATTCATAGCTGGTAATCGGGCAATTTATAGGTGGTGGAACATGTATTTTGTGCAGGTCCGAATCGTAGATACCAAAAATCGTAGAGATCACAAAATCATAGAGATCACAAATCTGAAAAAGTAGTATGTGCCGACTGAAAACGTAGATTGGGTGCATACCAAAAAGTGAGCATACCAGATTTCGCAGCCAATTCTGTGACTAACTGCGAACATATATAAACCCCCAGGCTCCCCCCTTCCTCACTTCCAATTCCCTACACCCACTTCTCCAAAAAAAATAACACCGATCTAAAAAACAAGATCCCCATCAAAAAAGCCTAAAGACAACAACAAAAAAAAAACAACAACAAAAAACAAAAACAAAAACAAGAAAGCACTCTGCCTTCAGCAAAATGAATCTCCTCTTTCTATTCCTCCTCTTTCTATTCCTCCTCTTACTTATTCTTCCTGGCATTACTGGGCTTGGGATCACAATCACGGTTCTCAAATATTACCTAGACCGCGGAAATTCCCCCCAAAAGAACAAAGCAGAGGAAAACATGGAGAATGAAGGAGTAAAAAAGAAGAAGAATAGAACGAAGAAGAAGCAGAAAGAACATTTCTTACTGACTACTCCGAAACAGACTAAAGGACAACGGGGACTAACATTTAATGGATGTTTACAAGCTCCGCCACACTTTGGGTCTCAGAAATTAGGAAGGGCAAGATAGAAAATACGTATAGTATAATCACTTGCATCCAGGAGTCTTCATAATATGAAACATGAACCCTGAAGAACAACATAAACACTCGGACTCATAGAGACGATTGATAAATAAATAGCTAATAATAAAAATGAATTGCAAAACAGTCATTGGTAGTTCCACTAGATTCACGGAACTATCCATGGCATTGTGACTTGTATGTGGTCTAATCTACAATGGACATAAACCCTATTATTAACATCAATAGACTAGACCACTGTATACTACACTATATGCCACACACAATACACTATACTATATAATACACACTATGCACTATACTATATAATACACACTATGCACTATACTATCTAATACACACTATACTATATAATACACACTATACTACTCTGTACACTATACTACACAGATTGCACCGATTATTGAAATACACAGAACGGGTGTCTTGGTTAAGGCTCGCGAACAATATCCAGGGCTCTCCAGATCATTAACCGCACCCACCTCTACTATACTACTATACTACTATACTACTATACTACTATACTACTATAATACTGTACTACAGTGATTTTCAAAAATTATCAGACCAGTCTCCAGATTTAAGAACTCAAAATATTGAATTCTAATGAAAGTTGGTGTGAAACATTAAGACATTTGGTTTGAAAGACACTGTGAAGGGCCATGAAACTTTTTTAATTATTGGTTTGTTTATTTTTGCTAGTTCTGGCTCCAACAATTATGCCCCCCTAGTTTGATTAGTTTTGAAAAACACTGTATAGTCATTTTCTATATACTTTCAATGAACAGTACTGATAATAGGTACTAAGTAGTAATATCTAGTAAAGTATTACACTTGTAATGTTAAATTGTTGTTACGTCAGGTACTCCATTTACTATGATCATTCATTGATGATTCCTCAACAGAAGGAATCTGTTATGTTCTTTAATACATTTATGCCTAAACTCTTATATTCGTTGATGGTTCCTCAAAGAGAGGAACCGGAGTGGCTTATAGAACTTTGAGAGAAACGTGGTACCGAAAAACTCTCCACCAGAACAATGGAAGTATCGTTCTGGCATGTGCAAAAGGGGCCTCGGATTCACGAGTTGTCAACGATCACATGCCGTGACACAGCATTTGTAGTCAAAACTACTAGAATCGGACATCTTAGGCTCCATATTGTATCTATAGGTAGTGTTCTACCTATTGTGGATCTAACAGAATCCAAGCTGCTTATATAATTATTCAAGGGAAAGAGTCTTAAACAATCGACATTGTTAATATCAGACAGAGACGCTACATAATACTACAATAGGTAGATCATTAGCTATGGTGGATCTGACATATATTTTCTGGTACTTCATTTATATGTAGTAATGTAGTCATAAAAAGTGATAGGTAGTGATGTATGAAGTAGTATTGTTTAGTAGTAAAACCCAGTGCACCTAGTGATAGATCTCGTCTGTTACTTATATAGTTATTTGTATTCCTGGGTAGTCCAGGAAGGCTAGGTGGCTAATGGATTATCTTAGGTTCCAATAAGGTAGGCTAATAGACCACCCAGGACCTAACTAGTAGTACCTAGTAAGTAGTGAGAAGTATATTGTAGATCATCATAGATAATTCTCTACCTATCAAGCTTTTTGAGCCTACTGTGTAGTCCTAACAATGACCATTCTATACCATCGCAATCCATTCAATGGTATTTACCCTCACCTATAGCTCTCTGCTGAGTCTTACACCTTAATACTGCCCCCAAAAAGTATTAATGTATCTCTAAGATTTTTTTCTTGGGGAATTTCTTTCTTGGGGACTCGGCAATGTTAGAATCAATATGCGACCTGAGGCTCTAACCTGTATTCGCAAGGGTTATAAGCTCCTAACGGGCTTCTAAGTTAATCGGATCTTCCAGGAACGATGACCTAATGATGACTAAGTCTTCTGATCGGCGACTATTAGTGGGAACCCACCGACCAGAGTTATGGACACTCTTAGCTAATTAATGATATCTGTATTAGACTATAACTATCTAAGATTAGGTAGTGGAGTTCTCTCGTTCAAAGCTAGGATCTCGCCCCCTTTATATATCTGATGCTGTCGGCTAGACCGGCCCAAAAAGGGGCTTTATCTGTAGCAACTCTTAAAGGGGGAATGTTCTTTTCAGGGCGTATATGCTGAGTCCTTTCCTGTCCTCAATTGGAAAGATTCGATGTCTAACAGGCAAATGAACATAGTACACAGAGTACCTGGTGAGTAGTGAGTGGTATGCAGTAATATCTCGTAAATTATTGATAAGTGAATAAATAGTAACATCTAAGAATTAGTCTAGTTTATTCTTAAGAGCATGTACAATCAGTACTGTAGTGTGTTATAATCTATAGAGTCTTGGGTGCGAAAACCTCTACCACACTACACCTAAAAATCCACTAATGCACCAGAATGACAATGGGTGCGAAATGCGAAGTACACTATAGTCACACTCATACTACTGATAATTCTAACACCACATTAATTCAAAGCACTTATAATCTGGATCCTATTAATAGTTTTCTATTAATGAAAAAAAAAAAATCATAGTTACATTCTTAAGAAAGCTTGAAGGAAGAATTCAACCAAAGACCACATTTCTGATCGCAAAGAAGAGCAGTAGTAGAGCCCATTCTATCATAATTCACAAACCATAATCACCAAACCATAAGAACCAAACCATAAGAACCAAACCATAAGAACCAAACCATAAGATCCAAACCATAAGAATCTAACTATAATCACTTATATCACACACTAAAACTATGAATATCAAAAACTTATATTATGCTACTTCATTACATCACAGTATACCACACTATACTAATACCTTAACTATAGAGTACTGAATACTCACCAATAGCTTACTGACTAATAATGATACATGGAACAACATTTTTTATACACTAGACACTTGTCTTATTATGGACCACAGAAGATACTTATTCAAAGCACTTCTTTTATTAGATCCATCAGACACACTATACTGATGGCTGTACTGTAGGTTGTACTGTAGGTTGTACTGTAGGTTGTACTGTAGGTTGTACTGTAGGTTGTACTGTAGGTTGTACTGTAGGCTCTAGTGTAGGCTGTACTGTAGGCTGTACTGTACTCTGTAGTTTAGGCTGTAGTACATAATGGCTTGTGAAGCGGCTTCAGCCTATGGGAGTATTTCCAGAAGGGTCTTGAAGAGTCATTAATGTAATTCAGTATTGCTGCTTATTGATTTTAATGAAACTATTTTTCAACATATGTTTTAGTGTACATTATTACACAGAGATAGGTAAAGATAGGGAGCGGAGTCCGCTTGGTATTTATCCACTTCTATGACTTGCACAGCCCTATTGTCTGCATTCAACATATCCACAAAGTACCTCACCTCCGTGTTGACACTATCAAGGAACAGGTCTTTGGGGTCGGGAAGCAAAAGGACTCGCACACTCAAAACCACAAGCAAATGTCCCTAGGTAACCACATCAAACCGGTCTCTAGAGTATTGTTTAAAGCGAAAAAAAAAGAAAAAAAAAACAAAACGAAACTCCAATGAAGTGACATAAGCTGAAAGCAATGAAGACAAAAATTTCATTACCAGAATCTTCGGGAGTGGCTTAAGATTTTTGGATGTGGGTTTAGATCTTTGAGTGTGGTTTAAGACTGCGGAACAATTTGTAATGTAGTTGTATAAACTGTAGTTTTCAAAAGGAATGCTTTATGAAGGTTAATAAATTTAATCACGGAGGAATAAATTATATGTGAGTTACTATTCCTGTGTAAACCAATTATGAATTATGTCACTGTATAGTTTAGTATCTCGTATACAAGGTGTGTTTAGTACACTAAATTGATAGTGTTAGTACCCTACATTGATAGTGTTAGTACCCTACATTGATAGTGTTAGTACCCTACATTGATAGTGTTAGTACATTAAATTGATAGTGTTAGTACACTGCCCATACCCCCTAGTAGTGTTTCACCAAACCAGTCTTCCATTGAATTATGATGTCACTTAAATAAAGATTCCAAGAGGTAAATTATCCATTCAAAAGACCTTTTTGTCCATCAACTGTCAAATTATAGTGACTTGTAGTGACTTGTAGTGACTTGTAGTGACTTGTAGTGACTTGTAGTAACTTATAGTAACTTATAGTAACTTATAGTAACTTATAGTGACTTATAGTGACTTACAGTGACTTAAAGTGACTTGTAGTAACTTATAGTTACTTACAGTTACTTACAGTTACTTACAGTTACTTACAGTTACTTACAGTGACTTACAGTGATTTACAGTGACTTATAGTGACTTGTAGTAACTGGTAGTACAGTTAAAATAGAACTAGTCCATTAAAACTGATACTACTACAATATCGTACCACCACAGTTATAACTATGACGTAGAATTGACCTAACGACCTGAACTGTCCAATACTATGGGCAATACTAATACAGGTACCTCGGGTTTATCACATTCCCGCCTGGTATCTTGTACAATGATGGTAGAGGATTGGTACAATGGAATGTTCATGCCAATATCAAGTACCACTACTATATTTTGGGGTCCAGAACCACTATCATATCTTGATATTTCGGTACCAGGGGCATTTTATACTCTATTGATGGTTTCTACAATGATTAAAGCTATGCATATAACTCTATTCTATACTTGGCCGGGGTCGTGCTCGGTTAATCTTTGCATGGCGAGTTTGTGGCCTCATTTCAGCTGCTTCTTGAATGTACAACTTTGACTCTACCAAGCTCAGAACTTCCCCACCACATACAACTCTATCTGGTCTAATAGGTCTGTTGAACCGTTTAGTAATATTAATAAAAAAAACAAATAGCTTTATTTAAAGTGTGCTTCTATAATAGTTTTTTACCTTGTATGATTTGGACAAGAGGGTTATGGTTTAGACTGGATCGGTCGGTGTAGTGGTATAGACTGCGGGTTAGATTGATCTAGTACCTTCTGGTAGACTAAAATACTCGGTAGTACTCTCTGGTACCACTGCTACTCTAAAGTCGTCTATAATTCTAGTGACTAGTAATCCTCAATCCTGTATAATACTTTTTGAATATTCTATAATACTCGAGACTCCATGTTGTGATACTTGTATATTGGCTCACACCATTGGACGCCCAACTAATATTCTAAGGATATGCCTTGGGTAATATTGAACATAAACTACTTTAAAGATTTCCAATCTTGGATTAAATTTCGGAAATCTCGCCTATATAGACTATCATAGTACCATTTGTTTAATTCAAATCTCTTGGTCTGGGTGCAAAGGATAGATCTGGCCAATAAATCTATTCAGTTCCGAGGGGGGAGGGGCTTGTGTGCAGTCCCGACCTATTGACTTAGGTCATTTTATTTGTCCCCCCAAAACCCCAATTACCCGTCTTTTCAAATCTACATAAACTTTATTAGTCTTAGGAAGTTTCGGTAATTCCGGAAACATTATAATTGGTATGTGGAGCCACATTAACGTACGCTTGCAAAGATCACGTGACCATAATTGCACGTGACCACTACCACTAGTACTAGTACCACAACTACTTGTAGCATCCAATTCATACAAGGCAAGACAAAATATACTGTACTATTTTAAACAGGATTACTCTTTTCGCCTTCTCCAACAGGTCTTTCGGCTTGAGGACTCACCCGTACTGCATGTCTTACCACCGGGGTGTCCCAGTCCACAATGGCAGAATGCACGGATCTGCGATTATCCCAAATCACCACCGTACGTGGTTCCCAACTGGCGCGCAACTGTAAATCATGAGCACTCTCTATATGCTTATAAAGGAAGTTAAGTAAAGCATCGGACTCCTCATTTTTCAACTCCACAATTCGCCGTCCAAAACCTCGGTTCACATACAACGCCTTCTCACCAGTGGCAGGGTGAACCCGAACCAAAGGATGAATATGCTCTGTGGGCTTTCTCCTTTGAATTCCACCATGAGCCACGGAATTGGAGGCCTGTGCTACCGACGAATGGAGCACATGTAATCCTTCAATACGGGCCTGGAATTCGGGTGAAAGACGTTTATATGCTTCCACGGTATCGGCGAAAATGGTATCGCCTCCCGATTCGGGACCTTCCAACACCGCAAAAAATGTGGTGCCGGGTGGTTGGAGCTCATATGAGGTATCGGAGTGCCAGCGCACCATATTGGTGGTATTGGCGAAAGTGCGCTCCACCTCGCGGGGGTCGGGTCTGCGGAACGTGATGTGCAACTCGGGGAACCCTTTGGGGGCTCCCAGTGTGGGGTGGATATGTAAACGTCCAAAGTGTCTTCCATATTCGGTGATATATTGGGGTCCTTTTTCAGCCCAGTCTTGGTCACGGAACACCACTACACCTCTTTGGGCCACGAAAAGAGCCAATTGGTCTTTACCCTCGGAATCCAACTCGGAAAGCTGGACACCTCTGACCTCAGTTCCGAACTTCGGGGTGATTTGCTTTAATTGGGTTTCGGAATTGATGAGTTTGGCCAAGCTAGGGTCTGCTCGGGCTCCTGAGTCCACATGGTCAAATGGCTTCAACGCATCGTATTTTTGGGTAGGGTCCCATGAGGGGGCATACTCCGGGTGTTTCAAGTTGTTCTTTGCATCTTTGCTAACAACATATACTCCATCGGTATCGATTTCATCAACATCTTTGTTGAAGTGAATATCGTTCTGGGCCAGGCTAACGGCATCGAACTTTTGATTGAGAGTTTCAACGAGGACTTTTTCGGCCATAGCAAAGAGATAGGGAGAAGACTAGAAAAGAGGTGAAGACGGGGTGAGGAAGGGGTGAGAGAAAGGTGAAGAAGGGATGAGGAATGGGTGAAGAATAGATGAAGAAGGGATAGAGAATGGAGAATGGAGAATGGAGGGGTTGTACTTATACCTTGAGGTGTGGCTGTATGGCGTGTTTCGCAGCCACATTGGTTAGCAGCAGTCACGTGCCTTGGCCGTACTATCAGCCCACCATTCCCACCAATCCCACCAATCCCCACAATTCCTGATCGGGTCAGAAATCCAATCTTGGGAGGTTAATCGGAAGATCTTCAAAAACGTCCTTATTCAATCTTTTATAGTGCATTAGTGTAGTCTACAATAAGAATGTTCTGGTATTTAGTTACTAGCTTATGTATATGGGCAGCGCACGACTCTGGTACAGACCTACTATCCACAATCCGACATTCCGAGAAACAGACATAAATATGGACAAAAGAACATTGAATTCCAAGGATCAATTCAAATTCTCAGTATCAGTCCCAGTATCAGTCTCACTATCAGTATCAGTCTCAGTCTCAAAATCAATTCCTGTATCGAGTTCCAAAAGTCCACCGGTTTCTTTCTCTCTCTTTCTCATCACACTAGATTCTGACTTTACATGCATTAGAGCTTCAATGGGAGATATCAAGAAAATATCTATCACGTGACATTTGAAAGGACTTTCTTCTTCTTCGTCTTCACCTCGAAATTATTCATAAAACGATGTTCCCTTGATATCACGACATCTCCGGTATCCAAGATTAACCACTCGCGATATACGGTTCAACCTTATTATATATGGCACAACTTTACCTTTGGACCCATAAATGAATTTACCATCCTCCAAGCCAAAATACTTTTTATTGTCACCTTCGCCAGTAGTGGCAACTCCCCCTTGCAAGGTGAACACAGGGACGGAGTAGCCTCTAGTATCTTCAGGGAAAGGATTTTCCCGGTACACGAATTCCAGGTCTGGAATGGTGTTGTAGAAACCATTTGTCGATTTATAGAAGATCCGGTCCCGGTCTGCCCTAACTATAGTAAAAAGTACTAAAGTCACAATAAGGCTTATTTTCATGATGATTTCCTTTACCCCTTTGATTTGGACTTACTCTTTTGATTTTGAAGTAGTGCTTTGATTTTGAAGTAGTGCTTTGATTTTGACGTAGTGCCTTGATTTTGAAGTAGTGCCTTGATTTGGTGATTTTTTTGGTGCTTTGAACTGGTGCTCTATGGAGTTAGTGCGGGTTATATAGATGTTCATACTTAGGTCGGAGAGGGAGGAGAAGGCACCACCAACAAATGACTCATTGGTCACGAGTATAAGCCAAGTAAAGGTGAATTGATCAGCCCATTCATGATTCCTGTACATCTGGGGAGTCCGGGCTTATTCGGCTTATTTTGGAGCCACTCCTCCCCCGCTCACCAATTGTTTGGAGATGCTCATATTTACAATGTCAACACACACCCCATTGTTCAAACTGAATTGCTGGAAAATGGGTGAACCTCTACTCCATTTTTTTTTTCCACGGTACAATGAGATTCGGGAGTTTTTTTTTTTGTTTTCTTGTTTTCTTGTTTTCTTGTTTTCTTGTTTTTTTGTTTTTTTGTTTTTTTGTTTTTTTGTTTTTTTGTTTTTTTGTTTTTTTGTTTTTGGTGCCCAGAATGGCCTACTTATTCCGTCGCGTTTTGTCTTGTAGGTTTGAAAGACTGTGCGAAAGAGATAAGAAACTTTTTTTAAATTCTTGGTTTGTTTGATTTTGCTAGTTCTGGTTCCAAACATTTTGCCCCCCCGCCTGGTTTGAATAGTTTTGAAAAACACTGTACAATGGGTAGCACACTACCACATGAGACTTTAAGCTTAAGCTATTGGTTTCCCATACTGTTGGGGGAAAGCGAGACATAACAGCATTCATGGTTACTCAGTTTTGTTAAGACTGAGTCTCTGGATGATATATCAATGATTCCTTGGATTATATCAATGATTCCTTGGATTATATCAATGTCTGAAATTTGGGTAGATCTTAGTACTCCTAGATAAGTACTATCTGATTCCTGGATAAACAGGTCATCAATGAATACACACAGGACAATTGCCAAAGTCACAAAAATCTCTAATATCTGACTCCAACAAAAGAATCGTATTGATATAGAGTATAGTCAGCTTAGTCCAGTATTTATAGGATGTTTATGAAGTATGGTTTAGTCTTACAGTGTAGTATTGTTTTATCCTGCTACACTAGTAGTACGCAGTGGTTGTCAATTAGTAGTCAGTACATTAGTAAGTCCTGGTAAATCCTGGTAAGTCCTAGTAAGTCCTAGTAGTAATGACTGGTCACTAGTAGTAAGTACATTAGTAAATATACTGGTCGTACACTGATAGGTATAGGTACACGGTCAGTGAGTAGGTAGTGAGTAGGTAGTGAGTAGGTAGTGAGTAGGTAGTGAGTAGGTAGTGAGTAGGTAGTTAGTAGGTAGTTAGTAGGTAGTTAGTGCATTAGTAAATATACTGGTAGGTACACTGGTAGGTACACTGGTACACTGGTACACTGGTAGGTATACTGGTAGTAAGTAGGTAGTGAGCTGGTCTTTGGTATGTTATCAAGTCCTAGTAGTAAGTACATTATTAATACTAGTAGTAAGTACTGGTAAGTACGGGCAAGTACTGGTAAGTACTGGTATCAATTACATTAGTAAGTATCAGGATTAGTAGGAGGATAGGTCTAGTCACCATCAGAGTCAATACTGCTAGTATGAAACAGTCTCAGAGTAGGTCTAGTCAGTACCAGAACAGTAGTCTCAGATAGTCCAGTAGTTTCTGACACTTATTCATTCTCAGTACATGTGGCCAAGTCGTAGTGGTTGGTCAATCATTAGTTGGTATGTCTTTAGTTAGTTAGTCAGCCAGTTGGTCAGTAGCCAGTCAGTCATTATTTAGTCACGATATAGAGTACAGCCAGTATAGACAGTCACACTTTTGTACTGGATAGTTATAATCAGGACCAGGTCAGTAGATCAAGCTCATCAGTCATTCACAGAATCATTTAGTCACTCAGTCACTCAGTCAGATGGACTTATTATTTCCTTTCCCCACTTCTTCTACCACCATTGTTACTACTTTACTGTACTCTCTACATTCTCTACTGTACAGTGCAGTGTGTAGTGTGTGTTGGATCCACTATGGGTAGTGCTCTACTGGTAGTACAATGTAGGTACATTGTAGGTACACTAGTAGTACACTGGTAGTACACTGGTAGTACACTGGTAGTAGGTACGTTTGTGGTGGGTACACTTGTGGTGGGACCCTAGAATAGAGTGGAGTGTATAATTGTAGTGTAGATCTTATGATGAGTGATATTCTTATGGTATAAATAGTTGAGAGACTAGCTAGGAATAAAACTCAAAGCCTAGACCTTACTTCTACTTTATTTCTTGTCACTCTTAATTAAGCTTGATCATTTAGATTGTATATATAAAATATACTTAAGCTTCGAGATCATGTATAGTGTAGGATTCTAGTTAGCATTTGACTACCCTTTCTGTCCCCAGATTGAATGGATCTGTCACCTTAGTGCTGATGACATTCTCCATGTTAGATGTATGATGAAGCCTCTCAGTCTGATTGTTACAATGGTGATATGGCGTTTGCCCATCAGAGCACTTCGTGCATCCTTACCATTGGGCTGGTGGAGAGGTTTTTGATGCCACGTTTCTCTCAAAGTCATATATGCCACTCCGATTCCTTTCTTTGAGGAACCATCAACGAATACAAGTTTAGTCATAAATGTATTAAAAGAACATAACATATATCTTCAGATATCAATTCATGCACTCCAGGGATTTGCTTTTGTATATATATAAATATATCATGATAGTATGGAATTACTGGTTCAAACAATGGTATAGATAATGGCCTAGAGAGTGGGTTAAAATATGGTCTCAATGCTGGGGATCTCTGTTCTTATATGTTGCGGTGCGCGGATGGCTGTAAATCAGAGAGTGGTGGCAAATGAGGGGCTGTTGCGAACATAGAATATAAATAGAGCCCTATCCCCTCGAAACTGTTTTCTCTCACCACCAATAGAAATTCATACCAGTTCAGGTTCGGCCCCGATTTGTCCCTTGATTGCACCCTTGATTGCACACTTGATTGCACACTTGATTGCACACTTGATTGGTCCCTTGATAGGTACTACAACACTCCCAAATCAAATGTAGTACATATGAGGCAATCCTCCAGAATTAATGTTTCAGAATATTGAATTTTAGTGAAAGTTGCTCTGAAAAAAAAATTACCCCATTTGGTTTGAAAGATTGTGTCAAGGTGTCCGAAACTTTTTGAATTATTGGTATGTTTAATTTTGCTAGTGTGGTCCAAAACATTTTGTCGCACTGGTTTGAAGAGATTTTGAAAAACACTGTACCCCATAAACATCCCTATATTTACTACTTACTACAAATAGCGAATTACTTATTGCCTGATATATTTATATTTATATTTTTGAGTTCATAATTTTGTTTCATATCCTTTTCCCCCCTTTGTTTTTTTATAAATTTTTAAAGCCCTCCAAAACGTCACCCACGTCGGCCTGGTCGTTCTCTGCATCCTCCAAGTTCTCCACTGGTCTCTCAGCTTGGGGAGTAATTCTGAACGCATGTCTGGATACGGGCGAATCCCAGTCAATCACAGCAGAATGCACCACTCTTCTGTTGTCCCAGATCACCACGGTCTTTGGTTCCCATGAAGCACGCAATTGCAAGTCGTGTGCCTGCTCAATGTGGTTGTACAAGAAGTTCAACAAGTAGTCGGACTCCTCCTGCTTGAGCTCCACGATTCTTCTGGCAAATGGTTTGTTCAAGAAAATGTTCTTTCTTCCAGTCACTGGGTGTGTTCTGATCAAAGGGTGGATGTTGGATACAGGTTTTCTTCTTTCGATTCCTCCCTGGCCTCTGGAGTTGGCGGCCTGTTCATCTGAAGAGTGCAACACGTTTAAGTTGCTTAATCTTTTACGGAATTCTGGCGATAACCGGTTATAAGCCTCTTCAGTGTCGGCGAAAATGGTGTCTCCACCTGCATCTGGGCCCTCCAACACGGAGAAAAACGTGGTTCCTGGAGGTTGGAGCTCATACGAGACATCCGAGTGCCAAGAAATGGCATTTGTTCTTTGAGAGAACACTCTTTCGAACTCATTGGGGTCTGCTCTTCTGTAGGTGATGTGCAACTCTGGGTGGTTCAAAGGAGCTCCAGAGGTAGGATGGATATGGAGCCTACCGAAATGGGAACCATAATCCACCGCAAATTGGGGTCCGTAATCAGCAAAATCCTGGTCTCTGAAGATAACAACTCCTCTTTGGGCCACGAAAAGTGCTAATTCATCTTTTCCCTTATCGTCCAATTGTGACAACTGAATACCTCTGACTTCTGTTCCCATTTTAGGAGTCACTCTCTTCTGTGTAAACTCAGCATCTTTAGGGAACAAGTTGGGCAATTCTGGGTTTGCTCTTAAACCAGGGTCCACGTGCTTGAAAAACTTCAAGGGTTGGTACTTTTCATTGGGGTTCCATGTGGGTAAGAACTCAGGGAACGCGGCCTTGCTTCGGTTCAATTCACTGACCGTGAGGATCCCATTTTCAATCACCTGGTCAGTTTCTTTGTTGAAGTGGGTGTCAAAGTCACCAGAGTGGGGAGATTTCACCTCTGTCATTGTCAAATTAAAGTTTTATCAAGAGTTGGCGTTCAGTGTTGGTGTACCAGTTCAGTTCAATGGAACAGTGTGAACAGTCAAGAAATAGTGTGGTTCAACAGCTCAAGTAAACAAGTTAAAAGTTTGTGTCCAATTACCAGAAGTGGACGAAAGTGAATACTAGAGAAGAGTGGGGAAACAAAAAAAAAATTGTGGTTCGTTGTGGCGGCCATATTTATATATTGCTGTGCTGACAAAGCTTAGGTAATTGCAAATTGGAGCCACAATTGGGGGACTGCTGCGAAAACAATGTCGGGAGTGCACATTGTCACAGAAATTTGTTCTGTGTGCAGGTCCGTATCCCCGAGCCACAGTTATCTCGCAGCAAGCGAGAGGGGACCACTTCCGACTCGGGGAACATCAACCCCAGACTATCCACATGCACCTTGCTCCATGTGTATTTCAGATATGTTTTATGTTTGTTTCAGACTTGTTTCAGACTTGTTTCAGAGCTCACGTGACTTCATTAACTAATTCTACACTTACTCTTTTGCATCACGTGACTCGTGCTTGATTTGTCACACTATCTTTTCCCATGTTAATGTTTTATTCATAAGCCACAGTCTCGTGTGTTGGCTGATTTGATAGTGCGCATGTCCTGCAGATACGCCCCAACTTTATCGCTCACATGATATGGCCTCAGATAACAAACTATCAGCCACGACTATTTGATCTCGGGCACGTGATGTAAATAGTCATTCCAGAGATGATAACATTGTACTCCAAGAATCTTGTTTATGTGCAGGAAGCACGTGACTGTGCTTTTTTTTTTTTCGAATCATTAGTCTATACACCAGTCATCAACCATTCCATTTCTTTTACTGAACTAACCATATAATAGTGAGTATAGCATTCTACATTAACAGTGCAATATCGAGTACCTTGCTATATATATTGGTGCTCCTGTTAGCACCTACTAATCAGTACCTATATATATTGGTGCTCCTATTAGTACCTGGGAGTACTCCTTAGTATCCATAACCCACGCTAGACCAGCTAGCACCCAATGCGTAGAGTGGTTCAGTAGACCAAACCACCACACGCGACATAAAACCCAATCTTCTTCTGAAAGAGTAGGTGAGCAATCACTAATCAATATGCGTCACGCCATTCTGACAATCAATGATCTTGATTTCCTTGATTTCCATGATCGATGTGATTGCAAAATTACCTGTGATAGCCTTTCTTGACATACTGTTCAGCCTAGTCCTTTATCAGAAGCAATGCGCAGTTACTATCAAACGACGTGATAATGAACTTGGCTGCCAGGCCTGCCCGTCGTGGTTGAGGTTTCTGTACCTTCATATTGATGGGTGGAAGCTTGATGGGTGGAAGTCTGATGGGTGGGAGCGTGATTGCCTGAATATTCTCATTTACCTTGGGTCCTTTCAATCCAGGTAGTATTTCAACAGCATCGAAACTGGGAGATGCTACTGGAGATGGATATGCACTGGCTCCACGAGGAGTCTCCTTCAGGGAGTCGGGGAAAGTCTTTTGTTTGAAATTCTCTTGTAACTTATCAGGGAGCGTTTGTTCCACTGCAGGGGTGACAAGGTCATGGAGAGAATGTCTAGAAACCTCGGTTTCTGGGGTCTTCACACCCACGGTTTTGGTTGCCGTTTTGGTTGCCGTTTTGGTTGCCGTTTTGGCTACCATTTTGGCTGATGGTTTGACTGATGGTTTGGCTGATGGTTTGGAAACCGCCTTATCGGGCCACGAACAATCTAGGAAGTTGCGGATACAGGCCTGGCACTTGCCACCGTGGATTTTTTCATCACACTTCTTCTTCCTGCTTCTGCAAGTTAAGCAGCCAGTTTTCGTTCTGCGCTTGGGCGTGGGTTGAGGCCGCATCATTCTAGGGCCAGTAGTTTTTAAGCCCGGAACAAATTCCAAGACTTGCTGATAGTTCTTATAACTCATGAAGGGTTAAGGGGTAAAGAAGCAAGGATAGCTGTTAAAAAAATTTTGCTTGTTGTGACAACAAACAGTCATGCCAGAAGGAGCCTCTGGAAACGGCAACTGAGACAGATGCATTTCTGTAGATCGTAAGAGAGTGCGATACTTGGACCAAAGTTGCAGGCGAGTGCGAGGTGTGTCTGGAAACGACAGGCGAGTGCGAAATCCGGCCTGGTTTTTTGGCCGTGTACCTCGCGGCCACTTCCGTATGGGGAAATCTTTTACACGAGATCCGCACACCAGTACACCCCCAGCCTCTTTAGATACCCGAGCTTTCCAGCACTATACTAGTGCTATATACGTCTACATAGGACCTCTACATAGGACCACTACATAGGACCACTACATAGGAAACATGTTATTAGAGAGAGAAAGATAGAGTATGTGTGTGTGTTAGGATTCCTGTATATAATGACGCCACACTAGCTAGCTCTATTTACAAGATTGTGTGTTTTTTTTTTCATATCATCATGATATCTATCCCTATTTGAGAGAGTGGTTCACCTAGTTCTCCATTTTTATTTCTTTTTCTTGGTGTACGGGTGTGGGATCGGGTGAACCCGCCCTCCCCCATTCTCTTTCCATTTCCATTTCCATTTCCATACATTCCCACCCCGCTATTTCTTGATTGTATGCAGGTACAACCCTCCGATTTTTTTTTAACAGCAATTTTTCAGAAAAATCCTAAACCGAACTAAAAGTGCATTGAAAATGTATAGTGTCGTATTTGATTCAAATCATGAATTTTTTTTTTAAGTAAGAGTTTATTTTGTTGCGGTACTGCAGAAAAGACATATCTTAGCGTTGAACATATATTACTGTATACAGATTTTCCATTGTAGCACATCTGTTTCAGAAGTATGCGGCAACGCAGAGTCTCCAGTAGGTACGACTTTTGGGAATGAGGGGGCGATTCAGATGCTTTCAAATGCCCCTGGTTTGACGTGGATCACTGATCACGTTGAGGCGATCTGTGATGTGCCAGTAAACTTTTACTTCTTCTCTACTCTACTCTACTCTACTCTACTCTATTACTTTATTTTAAAGCAGTTGGCAGCAGTATAGTAAAGTGCAGCGGAGTAGAGTAGAATAGAGTAGCACAGTAGAGTAGAGTAGTACAGTAGTACAGTACAGTAGTATAGCTCACTGTGGTTAGCGGCATGATAGAGTAGTATTCCGTAGATTGAGAAACGCCATAGATTAATGTAGTCCTCTATAGATCTATTTTAATAAGTCTAAGTTTAAATCCCTAGTATTCCTATATAAGCCAAACTCTATAGTCTGGCACAACATCCCCTCCTCACCATTTCTTATGGTAAATTGAAGCTATTACAGTTCAAACTATAAATTCACCTTTCGTAAGTACTTTTTTGGGGGAGAAATCTTTACATCAGTCTAGGTACTTCCCCCCCCCCCCTTTTTTTTTGCCATATGCTACTATAAATCCATTTCTAATCCATTTCTTTCTGGTATACATCCTGATCTATATGTCTATATTGTATTCAGGCTTAGGCATGAGTTTCCAAGTAATGTAAATGTCACACTCCCCAGAATTTGACTGGATTGATAGACTACGTAGAGAAGTTTTTAAAAATGGACCATATCACGAAGTCCAGAAACAACTTAAAGACATCCATTTCTAATCCATTTCTAATCCATTTCTGTCAACATCCGGAGTCAAGGTACTTCGTATTGTTGAACTTTGTAGTTCCAAAGTCCATAATTTCTGCTACTGTTCTGTATTAAGAGATCCTTGAAATTCTGGTTACTCGTGATACCGCTCAACCGAGAGCGGAATCCCTTCTATATATACCTTTTCACCCTGAACCCCTTGTTCCTGCACCCGGACTCGGTATTTCCTTGTCTGAAGTCAAACTGACTACTCATGACACCAAGACCCGGATACAATACTAGTCTGCACTCATGCGTTCCTCGGAACCTTTCAACTTGAATTTTAGTATATACAATATACAGGGATACGTAAGTTGTGCCTTACTAGACCAATTTCTCTATCTCTGGGCCACTGCCTCTTCTTATCCTCTTCTAATCGTCAAAGTCCGGTACGGTCCCATTGTCCTGGTTCCGCACAGCCCTATTGTTCAGTAATAGTCTGCAGTTCCCATTCATCTCGGACACGTACGTGTTTCACTTGTCTGCATATAACCAATCCACGAAGTACCTTGCATCCGTGCACGCTAGGTACTCGTTGACAGAACCTTATGAGGCTTGTCCAATTCCGTTGTACTGCAGGTAACACCTTACCTGCATACACGGGCCAGCACATATCACATGTTCAACCCGTATGTTGTGTTATATGCAAAACAAGTATTGTGCTATGTGCAGTCTACGTTCACCCACCTCACACCTCATGTAGAACTTTGGTCTTATAAGGCACAACTTACATATCCCGGTACATTTATATACATACAAATATATATACTGAAACATATGTTGCAAAATTCCAAATCCTTTTCTAAATCCTTTTTTACATTATGGTGAGTCAAATGAGGTGTGACTTTTAAAACAGAATCCCACTCAAAATAGAACCAATCTAAAGTCTAATTTTGACAGTCAGAAATCGTTGAACCCGTTTCATTTTGCTTATGTTTTTTTTTTTTTTTTTTTTTTTTGTTGCTATATACAAGAGATCATGAATGAGTTAGCAGAGAAAAGGTTCACCGGACGTTTCCTAGTTCGTAGTCCAAGAAAGCCTGTACTACCTTAGTGTCTGATAGACACTGGGTATTGGAGGTACTACAACCACAAGCAATGATCTTGGAGGTACTACTATAACATATACCAGTATGAGTACTCTGATAAATAAGATGTTTAAGAACGGGTGGATGACCTAATGTTGTGGTGGCTCCATCTTCCATTGCTTTCAGACCCGGTGGTTCGGACCTTGTTCCTAAAGAATTGAGTGTTACTTACACCAAACAGATCGTCAAGGATTTTGGGTGCTGCTGCCAAAAGAGCAGTGGAGTTCTTTGGCTTTGACTTTTTTGAGGTTGATTGTGCTCATGGATACTTGATGAATTTGTTCATGTCTACCACCTCTAAGAGAACCAGTGAGTATGGGGGAACGTAGAAGAACAGAATCCGTATTTTCAAGGACTTCATAAACTCTATGAGAGAAACTCTGAGAGAAAATATAGGTACAAGTAATTAGTACTTTAGTTTTGGGTAGTCTAGTAGAGGTCCAGAGGTATTAGTACTGTATAGGGTATACATCAGTGTAAGTTCTGGGGCATGCATTTGTTAGTGTATTTATATCTAGGTCGATCTATCTTCCTTAGAAGTAGTGTAATTTATCACTGATTATTTTATTTTTGTTGAGTTGATTTGAGAAAGTGAGTGTGTCCATATTTTGGAGTGAAGTGGTACAACGGTGCGAATTTGCAGACTCTCCCAGTGGGTGAGTTGAGTTAACACAGAGTTGGTACAGAGTTGAGTACTGAACAAAAAATGGTTCCTTATTTTCAAATTACCAAGACGATTCTAAGACCTGAAAGGTTTTCTGAATCATCTGAACATCAATGGGAAAATTTTGCAGAGCTTTGAGGGGCATATATCCTACAACTGGGAAGGGACCTCGTTCAGAGTGTTCAAGAACCTTATAAAGGCACCCCTCTGCGGTATAAAGACCTTTTCTTTAATGAAGCTCTTTTTAAGAGTCGAAGCAAGCAAACAAAGGTCTATTATAATCATTTAGTGACCAGTGCTACCATTAAAGACCTTGCAGGGACAAGAGATTGGCCCAGATATTGGATGAAGTTCAAGAAAACGACATGGACTCATCATCCTTATGACTACGTCCAATTATATCATCTTGGGAATGATCTTCAACATATTTTCCCAACTTCTAATTGCCCTCTTTGTGGAATTCCTTATTCTACATCAATCTTGGACAAGGTCAGACACATATACTTTGAATGTTCCATTGCTGCAGTCATTTGGGAAGAATGCAACATGTCAGGCATTCCCTCGATTCAATATGCTGTTGGAAACCCTGAGACTGATTTCAAAAAGCTTGATCTCTATTACTATTATATCAAGACTCTTATCACTTATCGAAAACCAACCAAAAGACGAATTGATATCGAAGTTCCTGATGCATTGACTCCATTGACTCCATTGACTCCATTGACTCCATTGACGCCTAATTTTTGATTTTAAAGCGCAAGAATATTTCTTATTTCAAGCCGTTTTATCGACGACGCTTTCAACTTCATTTCATTGAAAACCGTTTATACACGGAGGTCTCAAAACTCACTGCGCAAACTTTTAATTTTCTAATCACTTCGGTGAACTCTCCCGGAGTTTTTCCACTTCATTCGTGAAGTTTTCTCCGAAAAACCATTTATAGATTTGTAGCCTATGAATAAACGTATATATATATATAATGCTTTGAAAAAAAAAAAAGAAGGAAAGAAAGAATAAAAAAAGGGGAAAAAGATGATCCACTCGTACTAGAAAATTAGTGAAAGATTTAGATGTTGCATTATTATATATATAGTGGTAGTGTATAGTGTTGAAGTGTACAGTAGGAGTACTGTAGCAGTGGAAGTAGTACTTGCTGAACTTGAGGGATCAGACAGTACATCTATGAGAACTTCATGTTCATGTAACTGCATACAGATGAATGAATCCAATGGTGGATATTGTTGTAGAGAGGCTACGTTGGAACTTGGTCTCTCAACACAACTTGTCTGACACTGGTCCTATACTGACCATTTTCTTCTGGGAAGACAATGTAGATGAGAGTCTGACGATGGCGAAAGTTGAAGGGTATAAGAAGAGTTGTGAAGATTCTCATAAAAGAATACCGAATGAAGTAAGAGAATAGTTCACTGATATCTAGTTTAGAGAAGAATATATGTGATCTGAGATGAACATTGAATCACCTTACTCAAGAGAGTTAGTGGAGGCCAACGCCATAGCAATTCCAAAATACCAGAGGGTTAGTAATATCGCTCAACACTATGGTAGTGGTAGTAGTACTATGGTAGTGGTAGTAGTACTATGGTAGTGGTAGTAGTACTATGGTAGTGGTAGTAGTACTATGGTAGTGGCAGTAGTACTATGGTAGTGGTAGTAGTACTAGTAGAGTAGAGTAGGGTACATTTAATATAAGAACAAGAGTTTATGAGTACCCAGAAACGCAAGATCATACTTAAAGTAATACTCTAAATGTACCCAATCATACTCTTGAATAATTAAAGGCAGGATTATAATCTATAGTATCAGTTGATAGTTCCACTATAGGCAGGGCTCTACCCATAGATGTATTATTGAGTCTATGCTATGGAATCCTAACAATGACCATTGAATAACGTAGTCACTTTTTAATTGACAGTACTTCTTAGACCAGGATAACCATGAACATTATCTCGAAGTGTATTAATCATAATTCATCATTAACATATGTTATAGCTACATCAACAATACTTGACCTTATACAGCGATTAACACAAGAACCTCTACGGTGCATATGCAAAGCTAAAAATATTTTCTGATGCCACAGTATTTGTATAACTAAACATAAACCTAATAATGAGAATGGTCAATTTATACAACCAATCACTTCTTTTTGGGGATCTTGTTACTACTACCCAAAGAGTACGTGATAGTTTCGGATCATATGGGTTTCCCTTAGATTTAAACTATTCTTTATCTTTTATCATAAAGAACTTAGTACATGCCCGCATCATCTATTATTCTGATAAAAGGGTTTCGAAACCATGAACAAGAAAGCAGCTTGGATTTCTTCTTTGAGGAATCATCAACGAATATAGTAACGTTTATGTACCATACATTCTAACAAGAATCTAACAATACTACACTATACTACACTCTACACTATACTACACTATACTATACTATACTATACTATACTATACTATACTATACTATACTATACTATACTATACTATACTATACTATACTATACCATACTATACTATACTATACTATACTATACTATACTATACTATATTATACTATACTGTTAGACCTACTATGGGTAGACACACTACCCACAGTGGTATTTCTCGAGCCTACGAATGCCATTGTCTCACCCAAGGCACCTTAACCCGTGACTTGGGCTCATCGATTCACCTTACCTCGTGACATGGCGTTTAACCACCCTGCCTGAACCTCCAGTATTCACTGGCTCGCTACTTAATTAGTCGGATTCCCACTTATTGGGTATCCATCAACGAATGAACATACTCCTAGTATAAGACGTATCCAAGAATCTAACATATACTATATTATACTATACTATACTATATTATACTATACTATACTATACTATACTATACTATATTATACTATACTATACTATACTATATTATACTATACTATACTATACTCTATTACTATACTATACTCCACTATACTACTATACTCCACTATACTAGTACACTACACTCTACTAAACTATTAGTACACTCTAGTACACTCTACTCTACTATTTACTTGTATCTATTAGCTTTGGATACACTTATCGAAATACAAGTTCGTCACTATATGAATGGAAAGAAGTGGAATTCTCCGAAGAGACTCACTGCATTCCCAGTACCAGAGCTGTCGACCATGAGCTCGTATCAGCAGTTGATGGTTAGCGTAATCAGTAATTGTAATCAGTACAGCAGGTGAAGCACTAGACCATAAGACTGCAAAGGTTCCAATTGCAGATTCTAGTTATTTTTTAACTCTAAAAAACAACTTCATACATTCACCCAATTCCATATTGAACCTAGTCTATTCTGATCAGTCGGACTCACTAATTGTTCTCATTCATCAGCTCACTCATCAACTCACTCAGCAGCTATTCAGGTTTGAATACCAATAGACAACAGCCAACAGCCAATAGATAATAGATAATAGATAATAGATAATAGATAATAGATAATAGATAATAGATAATAGATAATAGATAATAGATAATAGATAATAGATAATAGATAATAGATAATAGATAATAGATAATAGATAATAGATAATAGATAATAGATAATAGATAATAGATAATAGATAATAGATAATAGATAATAGATAATAGATAATAGATAATAGATAATAGATAATAGATAATAGATAATAGATAATAGATAATAGATAATAGATAATAGATAATAGATAATAGATAATAGATAATAGATAATAGATAATAGATAATAGATAATAGATAATAGATAATAGATAATAGATAATAGATAATAGATAATAGATAATAGATAATAGATAATAGATAATAGATAATAGATAATAGATAATAGATAATAGATAATAGATAATAGATAATAGATAATAGATAATAGATAATAGATAATAGATAATAGATAATAGATAATAGATAATAGATAATAGATAATAGATAATAGATAATAGATAATAGATAATAGATAATAGATAATAGATAATAGATAATAGATAATAGATAATAGATAATAGATAATAGATAATAGATAATAGATAATAGATAATAGATAATAGATAATAGATAATAGATAATAGATAATAGATAATAGATAATAGATAATAGATAATAGATAATAGATAATAGATAATAGATAATAGTGATTTTCCTTGATCTTTAACCTTAAGCCATTTATTCCCTCAGAACTCTAATTGGCTTCCTTGGTGTATTGCCTAGTCCATATCCTCGGTCTCTGACCTCCTGTTCAAATCCCTCTTTTAAAGTCTTGACTTGATGTATTTTCACTTAGTCAATCATAGACCTGGTAACTTTGTCCCTGTTGTTACCTATTAGCTCCTTCCTGGTACTACCCACCAACCTAATGTCTCACCGTCTACTAAACACCAGACCATAGGACTATGGATTATCAAGTGGATGTTACTGGACTTGATTATAGACCACTGGACTAAGTGTCTAACTCATCCAATGGTACATCAGTACGCTCATAGAGTAGAGTAAGTATTGTAGAGTAAGTATTGTAGAGTAAGTATTGTAGAGTAAGTATTGTAGAGTAAGTATTGTAGAGTAGTAGAGTGGAGTAGTGGAGTGGAGTAGTGGAGTGGAGTAGAGTGGAGTAGAGTGGAGTAGAGTAGTAGAGTAGTAGAGTAGTAGAGTAGTAGAGTAGTAGAGTAGTAGAGTAGTAGAGTAGTAGAGTAGTAGAGTAGTAGAGTAGTAGAGTGTAGTAGTTAAAGTTATGATTCTATAGTGATCAATGATGTTGATCGTCGAAGCGGTCTCTATATACAGTTGCTTCGCGCTTGGATCCCGTGCCGGTCCCTCCAGACCCAAGTCTATGATGATCAAAGTCGCAGTAGATTTAATCATCAACACATTCATTAGCTGACTCATGCGAATCCCATTCTCATTCTCATCCATTTTCATTCGCACATCCACATTCTTACATCCTTATTCTCACATACATTCTAATCCTCACATTCCAGACACCATAATTCAACAGATAAAATGTCACACACATAATTTTCCATTCAAACAAATATTAGACAAAATAGAGTCCACAATTGATGGTCCACAATTAAAGTCCAACCGACAAAGACCATTGCTGACCATTGCTGACCATGTCTGATGCCCTTCTAATGTAATCCTAGTCTTCATGTTTGACCGTATCACCATATAACGCTGGATACTCCATGATCAAGATAATGTGGGCGTGTCTGACTCATTCTTCTATTTCCATATCCCTCTCATTAACATTATCCTCAGTCTATCACCAAGTACAGTACCACCCACCGTCAGTCCAATACTTAACATTATCCTCAATAAGAAACTACCGGTGCTCTATCTTTCATCACTCATCCAGTTGGTTCAGGATGTATAAACAGTACCCTCTGTGTGAAAGTAATGAAGCCATTAATTCAACCCATAATCATTATATCCTGTGTCTATCCTTCTTATCAGTAAAGAATGGCGACCAAATACCTCTGACGGATTCATTATTGGACATGACCTTATGGTTGTACTTGAAGGGCGAGTTTCCAGATCTCTTGATGTACTCCGCAAGTTTCTTGGTGACTTGAGAAGCGTCCAAGTTACGAACATCCACATTTTCCTGGCTGCCATTGTTGTAGTGGAATGTGAGCAGGGGATGGCCATTTCTGCGCTGGATTTCGAACATAGTGTCTTTATTGTCGGCCACGAACTTGTGGAAGGTTGGTGCTCGACGGCTGAGGAGATCTCTGACTCCCTGAGAAGAGCCACCCCAGTTACAAAAACCAAGAGTAACGCGGAAACAGGGCTTGATAAAGGCTCCAACTCCGTTACGAGCAAGCGAGAGTTTGGGGATGGCTTTAACTGGCATTTGTAGTTGAGGAAGGAATGTGAGTGATGATTTTTCGCGTTTTGATGGTGGGATGTATCCTGGTGCACGGGTGCTCGGGTCTAAGTGAAGGAAGTGAGGAAGGGAGTGAGTGAGGAAGGGAGGGAGTGAGATCAAGGTCAAGATCAACCAAGTCCCATAATTTCTTTTACATTTTCATTTTCTCCTTTTCTTTTTTTTAAGACTGTGGATTTGGAGTAATACTTCAAAAAGAATAAATCAATTGAGTGACTATGAATTTTATTCATGTGGGGGAAAAGGAAACTCATGGGGCTTGGTGGTGGTTCTCAAAATAAGGGCTCACAACCTTTAGATTGAAAAGCACAGGGCTCAAAACACTAGATCTACTCCAAACACGTTTGGGCGTTTCTCGTGGTTTAATAAAAAAAAAAAAAAAAATTAATAAGCTAAAGTAGATTGAACACAAGATTAGTGAGGTAGTCTTTTTCAAAACTATTCAAATCACTCTAGCAAAATGAAACAAACCAATAAGACCAAAAAACTGTTACGTACACCTTCGCATACAGTGATTTTCAAAACTATTCAAACCAGGTGGCAAAATGTTCGGAACCAGAACTAGCAAAATTAAACAAACCAATAACTCAAGAAGTTTCGTACCCCTTCACACAAGCTTTCAAACGAAATGTCATAATGTTTCAAACGCCAACTTTCATTAGAATTCAATATTCGGAATACTTAAATCTGGAGCCTGGTTTGAATAATTTTGAAAAACACTGTAGTCTTACAAACCAAAAGGCGTAATGTTTTACATCAACCTTTATTACAAATCAATATTCTAAATCTTAAATCTGGACAATTATCTCATTTTTACACTACACATTTGGGAGTGTCTTACAGTAGCAATTCAATCAAGGGTTAAACCGGGACAGACGGAACATAAACTGGGGTTTGCTTTGATATCCTGCATATAGCATTTATTATTATTATTATTACTATTACTATTATTATATGTTAGACATGGATTTGAACTCGACAGAGTGCAGGATTCCAAAGGAGTCTAGAGACCAAGGGGCTTCCAACGGAACTTAAAACGATGAAGAGCTACGCAGCACCTTAATAACGCCACAGAACAGTTCAAAGATGTGATTTGTAAAGCATATTCCAACGGAAACTGGTTGTACACAAATGTTGGACCCACAATGCTTCAATCACTGTCGTTTTAAGAGCTAGTAATTCTACATTAAGTGTGGGTCCAACATTTGCCGTAAACGTTTGTGAGATAGCCTTTTGAAGAAAGAATGATGCCAAGGCCGCGTTCTGAAACTCCCGTCCATTGTCAGGTTCAGGAGGTTTCGATGACATCGTGATCGTGGTCAAGTTGTCAATCTTGCTGATATCATAGAGCGAGATACCGGACCTCTTGGACTCCTGGAACGCCAATTTCTGCGCTGGAGTAGCATCCACCCGTGATAACGAGAGCCGAGTCAAGTAATCAATGATGACCTCACAAATATTGGGCTGGTTGCTTTCACAATGGCAATAGGGGCTCCAAAGGAACTCAAAATACAAGAGTCTAGACCCAGTATCCTTCCAGAGGTATAAAAGGGCACATAAGCCTAGTCATGGACAGGCCAGAACTCCAATTACTTCGGAATAGCTTTACTAACAAGAATACATTAACCTCCTCTAAACACCCAAGTTCCCAATATTACTCTATTGACAGTCTGGGGAAGTTCCTACCATTGGTAGCCCAACAAAATACTCCAGAACACCGTTAGGTCATCGTTCCTGGAAAGATCTATAATAAGCATGACTATGACTACACTAACTATGACTACTAAGACTATAATAAGTATGACTATATGACTATGACTCTATGACTATATGACTATGACTCTATGACTATACTCGGACTATACTAACTATATGACTATACTGACAATATGACTATACTGACAATATGACTATACTGACAATACGACTATACTGACAATATGACTATACTAACTATATGACTATACTGACAATATGACTATACTGACAATATGTACATACTGAATATGACTATACTGACAATATGACTATACTGACAATATGACTATACTGACAATATGACTATACTAACTATATGACTATACTAACTATATGACTATACTGACAATATGTACATACTGAATATGACTATATGAACATTTACGATTATAAGCACGTTAGAAGCTTAATCCCTTGTGAGTGCAGGTTATAGACCTCAGTCACATAAGAATCCTAACATTATAGGTGGTGGACGAAACAACAAGAAGAAAAGTAAAATAAAAACACCTCTTCTCCACCGCCAGCCTCATTACATTGATAAGGCCCACTAACGAATAAAAATGGTTCTTTAGGCATGATGATCTAAAGGCGATATCAATTGATTTCAATGTGGGGATAATAGACGAGAAAGAGAGGCCCTAAGTTGGGCCGTTCCCACTACATAAGGAGATTGTCGTCATAGAGAAAACGCCCCATCAATATCAGATACAACATACATCGAACAATCAATATGAAAACAGCCATCATTGCCTTTGCTCTTCTCGTAAAGGAATTAACTCCAAATAGTTACCAAATAATTACCAAGTCGAGTGTAAATGTTTTATGAAAGAGTACAGCAAGCAGATCTTGGTTCGATTGATCATGAAGATAATACGTACTGAAGAGCCATAAGACTAAGATTCTCATCTGTCTTGTTGGTTTGAGCCAATTTGGTTTGCTGGTTTGAACCATTTTGGTTCGCTGGTTTAAATAGTTTTGAAAAACACTGTACTAGGAGTGTATAACTACAACCACTACTAAAGCCACAGAAACAGTGTTAGATCCACCATAGGCAGGGCCCTGCCTATGAAGGTATTTCAACTTGGATTTTAGTATATACAATATATAGGTTGAGCCTTACTAGACCAATTTCTCTAGCTCTGGGACACTGCCTATCCTTATACTCTTCTGGTCATCATGTTGAAAAACGGCGATTGAGAGAGCGCGCTCTGATATTTACGGGCAAGCAAATATCAGGCAATCAGTTTTCCGAAACAATCAATT